>CAUYQS010113644.1:0-32429 GCA_963574585.1 Otolemur crassicaudatus | reverse complement strand
CCTACTCATCCCAGTGTGGGGTAAACTCCCACAAACAAAAAATTAAGTGAAATGTGCTCTTAATTCCAGAAACTGAGCGAAAAAACTTGGGAGTATTATGTGCTTTTGTCAAGGCCTAAGCAACCTGGGAAAGCATGGTGGAGGTCTGCAGGCAAGGCTTAACAGCCTCCTACAAGGAACCCTGACTGTTCAGTCAAGTCAGTTTGCCAGAGAAGGGTTGAAATGGTCCATCTGTGCAGGAGACATGACTCAAAAGTTGGTATGAGTGAGAAGAAAAACTCTGCCATAATGATGTGGGTAAAACACTCCATCCTAACTGCGGGGCCTCCAAACCTTGAGAAAACAGTCATTGAGCCTGTTTCTCAAAAATTTAATTGAGTACATGTAAGAAAAAGGTTTTACTCCCCTGTTTATCCTGACATTTAACTTTAACAATAGAAGTCAGATAATGTATAGTTGTTTTGGGTCTCTAGAGAGGAATAGCCTAAGGCTAGTCTTAAGATGGTTATCTCACTTTCCCAGACTTTCTTTTCTATAGTTTAAGATAAGAATAGAGGATATTAGGATTATTGACCAATGTGATGTACGTGACTAGCTCCCAATAAAAGGGATTGGAAAATCAAGACATTTTGCTACTGCCAACCTGAATAGTAGTCGTTTCTTGCTTTTATACAATTTTAAGAGTGAGCTTGTACCCGTGGCCAAGCCATCCTCTCCCTGCAAGAAAACACCACCCAACAATGCAGCCAATCAGAATGCTCCTCAATTTATATGAGATACTCTAATAGGCATGAGCAACTTGATTTCTCCCAGCTCCATCATAGTTAGAGATTTTAATACTCCTTTGGCAGTGTTGGATACATCCTCCAACAAGAATCTTAGCAAAGAAATTTTAGATTTAAACTTAACCATTCAGCATTTGGATTTAACGGACGTCTACAGAACATTTCATCCTAACAAAACTAAATACACATTTTTCTCATCAGCCCAAGGAACATACTCCAAAATTGACCACATCTTAGGTCACAAGTCTAACCTCAGCAAATTTGAAAGAATATAGATTATTCCTTGCATCTTCTCAGACCCTCATGGAATAAAAGTTGAACTCAGTAACAACAGAAATCTGCAGACTCATACAAAAACATGGAAGCTAAATAACCTTATGCTGAATGATAGGTGGGTCAGAGACGAGATCAAGAAGGAAATTATCAAATTTGGGGGACAAAATGATAATGAAGATACATGATTCTGATTCTGCCCCATGTTGAATTTGCATGTTTGAAGACCGTCCCAAAACCGTTCTGCCAGTGGCTGCCGTGGGAGAAGATGCTGGCTTCCTCTGGTTGCCCAGAGAGATAGGGTGTGTCTGTCTGGAAAAGCCTCAGGGGTGTGAGCCTTATTGTTCTAAGTGCTGTGGCTGCTGCTCTTCACCTCAGGGTACCACTGCTCCAGTGTGGTTCCCTCTCAACTGACCGTCCTCTTGCGGTTCTTGGGCTTCCAGGGCTGGAATGCTGGGAATGCATGGCTCAATCAGTCCTTGGGGTTCCCTGCGAGGGTGCCCAGAGCGTGGAGCACCAGTAGTGGTGTGGGTAATGCGTGGCTCAAGCAGTTCTCTGGCTACAGGTCCAGGACAGGGTGCTTGGTCCTGCAGGGGTGGGGGGGATGCTGCTCTTGGGCCTCCTTTCACTGTCTCTGCAGGCAAGGGGGAAAGGGTGGAGTAGAAATTCAAAATTTCTAAGGCAGTGAAAACATTAGTTTGACTTTTTCTCAGAAGTGCCTCCTTAAAGAGTTTGACAGTGGGAAGGGGCTCCTTAAAGTATTCTGGAAGGGGAAAAAGAGGGCATGGATACAAGGAGGGAGGCAAAAAGAAAGTGAAGGAGAGGGGGAACAAAACTTAGAGAATGCTCATAAATCCCAGATTGATTTTATGACCCATGGTGAGAGGAGCTCTGGTGACTTACATTGTTTGTGTTGAAAATGTCCTGCAGACCCACAGGATCAGGCAAATACTTACCTTGGTAATGACAACATCCAGGAGCTTTACCGTGAAGTGGTTGAAGCTTCAACTTCAGGGTCCCTTCCTTGCACTGGTTCCTCCCAAAACCTTGGGGAATGCTCTAGAAATGTGTTCCTGTGTTCATGTGTATAAGCCTTAAACCACACAGACTCAGATACAGACCTGCATTGCAGGAACTGAGCTGGCAAGAGAATAATGTGCCCACAACCACCAGTGCCCACGAGTAGGGAAGTCCCAGATTTCCCTACAAGTCAACACTTCCCCTTTTCCTTTTAAATTTCTTTGTGTGATGTATAAGTATTTAACCTACTTTGTATTTCATTTGTGCAGATGAAATTATGCAGCAGGAAGTCAGGCCCTTGGTGGCAGTGGATATAATAGAACAGCTTCACAGGCGATTTGCCATTCTTTCAGGTAAGGGGCAAGTTCATTTGCATGTATAGATTTTGATGGGAGGGGGTCCTGCTGGGAGGGCCCTGCCTCTTGAACCTTGGGAAATGTTACACTCAAGTCCCACTTACCCTGTAAGCCTCAGCCCCACCCAGGACTAGAGCAGACTGAGGACTACTCTGCTGGAGGAGGGTGGGGCCTCACAGTGTCATTCCTTCTGTAGTTGACTGCAACCTGGGCTTTCCCCAGGGAGTGCATTTCTTTGAGATTATAAAGAACAGGGATGAAAAGACTTTGAGAATAGGAAAAGGAATAAGTACTGACATCAGCTGCCCAATGACGTTGTTCCAATATTCTTGTTGGTTGTTCTGAAAAGATTCAGCCTGAGAGGCTCTTGGTTGTAAGGGTTCATGCGTATTGCTGAATTTATTTGTTTCCTGAGAGATTTGTCTTTTGTTTTTAGCTCTTTTAAGGAGGATTTCATCAAGCATTTGAGAATAAGGACAAGCTTCTATCAATAAAAGGCTAGAAATGTTTTGAGCCTAGGCACAGCCTTGAAAAGCTTCATGCCTTGAATACTTTTCTTTCTTATTCACTTAGCTAAGTGTGACAGGACTTTAATTACTAAAAGTGGAGGTACATACAACCCTACATTGTAGTTAGGGCAAATTTGGAAGCATGGAATAGTGATATTAAATGTCCGTAGTGTAGATTACAGGGGAATAAGGTGCCAAGTTATTTTCTTCAGCTTTTACGTCTGTTCTGAAAAATCAACAAAGCCATCTCAGTGCATCACACACAGAATATGCAGTTATTAAGGATTTTACTTCACAACATGAGATGTAAAAAGTCACTTTTCTTCCCTCTCTCTAAACAATATTTACTCTGCTCGAAACTTCTCATCCCACTGACACAATCTCAGTGATTACTCTGGGATACCTCTCCGCATCGCAGCATTGCACCCAGGTGGGCGCACCTTACACAATCCAGAACTTCTGGGGAAATTGTCTGATCTTTCCTCCATATCTGTCACATCTCATACTAAAAGTTCTATAAATGCAGGGTCCTCATTTTTCTTATTTTTGCCTGTATTACTAGTGTTTAGATCAGAGACTGGAACATAAAAGGTGTTCGGTACGAAGTTATCTGAGTCCTCATGGTCTGTCCTCTCATGCTGGGTGGGCACCACAGTCTTGGTCCAGGGGAAGCAACCAACCAGCCCCCTGAAGGTGCAGTCTCGTAGCCTCCTACAGTGAGGATGAAAGGCAGGGTGGAGTCTGTCCTCTGCTCTGCATTCCTGGAAACGGCTGCTGTGACCCTACAACACAGAAAGTACAACACAGCCAAGATGTGTCAAGGTCTGGAATGGATGATGGGGTGAGATGGGATGGATTCTTACCCTTAAACCAAAGCTCTAAAGCCTCAATATGTGATTCTGGCACTATATAGTCACACAATGGCTTGTCTTGGGAAGCCAGTGACTAATTAACTTATACATTTAATAATCCAAATGTATCTCTTTTGAGTATTATTGGGGCATCGCCTCTTAATGACTTAGAGGCAATATAGGAAACACATAAACTGGTACTGGACAGCTCTAAATGGGGGCTTGGAGTCTGTACCCACTAGTAGGATTACCTTGGGCAACTTCTCTAAGTCACAGTTTCCTTGTTTGTATAATACATTGTCATAATTTTGAGGATTAAATGACAATGCATGAAAACTGCTTAGTATCGCAACTTAAGTGCCTCTTTGCCTGATCTTTCTTATATTCCCATGAAAATGTTTATTTGGGGTTCTATTTACAAAATACTTTTCAGTAGGCTACAGTTTTTATAAAGAGCCAAAGTCATGCTCACGGTGACTGTGGTAATGACGCTGCCATTAAGTCAAGAACAGAGGTAGTTGTCACTCCTTAGCATAGAATAGAGACTCGTAAAAACTCACACGGGACCAAGCGGACACTTCTTTAGGAAAGACGCTTTGACTGTGGTAAGTATAACCCTTCATTTCTGAGTTTCTTTTGGCATTTCTGTTTACCCTTCTTATGAGAAAGAAATGTGGCTTCCCTGGGATAGCGCTTCCCTACCAGCTGTAATGATCACAACGTCAAAAGTCTGTCAGAGTGTGAGCGGTGCTGGTTTCTCTGAGTTAGCCCTTTCTTTGGAATCAGCAGGCTGGCTTTTCATCTTTTTTTTTTTTTCCAGATTAATATGAGGGTACAAATGATTAGTTACATTGTTTGCATTTCTAAGGTAAAGTTCAAGTTGTAATTGAGCTCCTTCCCTAGAGATTGTGTACCCTTACATTGTGCACAGTAGGTGAGAGTTTATCAATTTCTCTCTCTCTCTCCTTTCTCCTTTTCCTCTTCCTCTCTCTCTGCAACTTGAATATGCTTGTGTTTTTCTCTTATGTTGGTGCGTAGTTGTTTTTCTGTTGGTTTTGTATTAGTATTGAGTACATTGGATACTTACTTTTCTGTTCTTGTAATACTTTACTAAGAAGAATGTGTTTCAACTCCATCCAGGTAAATACAAAAGATGTAAAGTCACCGTCTTTTCTTTTCTTTCTTTTTTTTTTGAGACAGAGTCTCACTATGTTGCCCTAGGTAAGTGCCGTGGCATCACAGCTCACAGCAACCTCTAACTCTTGGGCTTAAGTGATTCTCTTGCTTCAGCCTTCCAAGTAGCTGGGACTACAGGTGCCTGCCACAGTGCCCAGCTATTTTTTGGTTGTAGTTGTCATTGTTGTTTGGCAGGCCTGGGCTGGATTTGAACCAGCCAGCTTTGGTGTATGTGGCTGGCGCCCTAGCTGCAGAGCTACAGGTGCTGAGCCCTCTCTGTCTTTTCTTATGGCTGCATAGTATTCCATGGTATACGTATACCACAGTTTGTTAATGGGTTGATGGACACTTGGGTTGCTTCCATGTCTTGGTAACTGTGAATTGATTGAGCTGCAGTAAACATTCCAGTGCAAATGTCCTTATGATAAAATGATTTGTTTTTCTTCTGAGTAGATACCCAGTAGTGGGATTGCAGGATCAAATGGAAGGTGTACTTTTATCAGAGTTCTCTGTACTTCTTTCCATAGAGGCTATATTGATTTGCAACCTCACCAGCAGTGTAAAAGTGTTCCCTTCTCTCCACATTCATGGCAGCATTTGCAGCTTTGGGATTTTGTGATGTGAGCTATTCTCACTGGGGTTAGGTGACATTTCAGGGGGGTTTTGATTTGCATGTCTATGATGATTAGGGACGATGAGCATTTTTTTCTTTTCTTTTTTTTTTTTTTTGCTAGGGCTGGGTTTGAACCCACCACCTCTGGCACATGGGTCTGGCTCCTTACTCCTTTGAGCCACAGGTGCCGCCCGACCATGAGCATTTTTTCACGTGTTTGTTTGCCATTTGTCTTCTTCAGAGAAGTTTTTATTCAAGTCTTTTGCCCACTTATAAATGGGATTATGTGCTCTTTTCTTGTTGATTAATTTGAGTTCTCTATAGATCCTACTTATCAACCCTTTGTCATGTTGGTAACATGCAAATATCTTTTCCCATTCTGAAGTTTGTCTATTTGTTCTGATTGTTCTGTCCTTAGCTATGGGGAAGCTTTTCAGTTTAATTAAGTCTCATTTGCTTATTTTTGTTGTGATTTCAATGACGTCGTCTTCATAAACTCTTTTCCCAGGGCAACATTCTCAAGAGTTTTCCCCACACTTTCTTCAATGATTTTTATTGTTTCATGCCTTAGGTTTAAATCTTTTATCCATCTTGAGTAAATTTATGTAAGTGGTGAAAAGTATGGGTCAAGTTTCAGTCTTTTACATGTGGTATCTAGTTCTCCCAGCACCATTTATTGAACAGGGATTCTTTCCCCCAGTGTATGCTTTTGTTTGATTTATCAAAGGTCAGATGGCAAGTAGAGACTGGTTTCATCTCTTGGTTTTCTATTCAATTCCAAATGTTTATGTCTCTATTTTTGTACCAATACCATGTTGTTTTGATCACTGTGGACGTGTAATATAGCCTGAAGTCTGGTAGGGTGGTGCCTCCAGTTTGGTTTTTATTACTAAAAATTGCCTTGGCTATACTGTTTTTTTTTCTGGTTCCATACAAAACAAAGAACTATTTTTTCTAGTTCTTCAAAGTATGCTTTTGCTATTTTAATGGGGATTGCATTGGGAAGATTCCAATCTATAGATTGCTTTGGGAAGTATAGACATTTTAACAATATTGATTCTTCCCAGCCATGAACATGGTATGTTCTTCCATTTGTTAATGTCTTCTGTTATTTCTTTTCTCAGGATTTCATAATTATCTTTGTAAGGCCAGGTACAGTAGCTCACACCTGTAATCCTAGCACTCTGGGAGGCCAAGGCAGGTGGACTGCCTGAGTTCAGGAGTTTGAGACCAGCCTGAGCAAGAGTGAGACCCCATCTCTAAAAAAAAAAAAAAAAAGCCAGGCGTTGTGGTGGATGCTTATAGTCCTAGCTGTCCTAGCTACTTGGGAAGCTGAGATAAGAGAATCACCTGAGCCCAAAAGTTTGAGGTTGTCATGAGCTATGATGCCATGACACTCTACCAAGTGTAACAAAATGAGACTTTGTAAAGAAAAAAATTCTCTTGTAGAGGTCCTTCACCTCTTTTGTTAGGTATGTTCTGAGGTATATTTCATTTTCTTTGAAGCTACTGTGAGGGGAATTGTGTCCTTGGTTAGCTTCTCATCTTGGCTGTTATTGGCATATACAAATGCTACTAATTTGTGGAATTGATTTTATAACCTGAGATGTTACTGTACTTCTTGATCACTCTGGGGTTTCCTACATATAAGATCATATCATTGGCAAAGAGCCAGAGTTTGAGCTCCTCTGCCTCCATTTGGATGCCCTTTATATCCTTTTCTTGCCTGATTGCACTGGCTAGAACTTCTAGCACTATGTTGAATAGTAGTAGTGATAGAGGACATCCTTGTCTGGTTCCAGTTCTAAATGGAAAAGCTTTCAGTTTTACTCTACTCAGTATGATATTAGCTGATATTAGCTATTAACTTCAATCAGTTTAAGAAATGTGCCACTTATGCCTATATTCTTAAGTATTCTTGTTAGAAAAAGATGCTGAATTTTATCAATTTTTTTTTGCATTTATAGTCTTTGTTTTTGCTTCTATTGATATGGTGAATTACATTTATGGGTTTGTGTATATTAAATCAGCCTTGCATCCCTGGATAAAGCCTACTTGATTGTGATGTATAATTTTTTTAATGTGTAGCTATAATCTATTAGCTAAGATTTTGTTGAGTATTTTTGCACCGATATTCATTAGTGAAATTGGTCTATAGTTATTTTTAGTTGGACCCTTTCTTGGTTTTGGTGTCATAGTGATATTTGTTTCATAGAACACGCTGGGGAAGGTTCCTTCCTTCTCAATGTTTTAGAATAGTTTCTGCAGTATAGGGCCAGCTCTTCTTTGTAGGTTTGATAGAATTCTTGCGTGAATCCATCTGGTCCAGGTTTTCTTTGTTGTTGTTGGAAGATTTTTTTATTGTGTCTTTGATCTCAGAGCTTGATATTGATCTGTTCAAGAGATCTAGTTCTTCTTGGGTAAGTCTAGGGAAATGATGTAATTCCAGGTATTGATCCCTTTTCTCTACATTGCCAAATTTCTGGGCATAGAGTTTTTTATAGTAGTTAGAGATAATCTCTTGTATCTCTGTGATATGTGTTGTTATTTTATCTTTTTCATTTTTGATTGAGGTTATTAGAGATTTTACTTTTCTGTTTCTGGTTAATCTGGCCAAAGGTTTATTTATTTTATTTACTTTTTGAAGAACCAACTTGTTTTTTCATTAATTTCTGAATGATTCTTTTGGTTTCAATTTCATTTATCTGATTTGATTTTGGTTATTTCATTTCTTCTGCTAGGTTTGGGGTTGAATTGCTCTTTCTTTTCCATTTCCTTAGGAAGATTCATTAGGTTGTTGATGTGCTCTCCCTCTGTTTTTCGGATGTAGGCATCTAATGCAATAAATTTCCCTCTTAGGACTGCTTTTGCAGTATCCAACAGGTTTTAGTAACTTGTAGCTTCATCGTTGTTATGTTTGAGGAATTTAACAATTTCCCCCTTATGACCTCCTTCACCCAACAGTCATTCAGCATTAGATTGTTTAATTTCTATGCTTTTGTGTGAGAATGAAAATTTTTGTTGGAGTTGAGTTCCACCTTTATCGCCTTATGGTCTGAGAAGATACAAGGTATAATTTCAATTTCTTTAATTTTGTTGAGGTTTGATTTGTGTCCTAGGGTGTGATCTATTTTGGAGCATGTTCCATGGGCTGATGAGAAGAACATATATTCCTTAGCTTTGGGATGGTATGTTCTGTGTATGTCTAGTAAACCCATTTTTTCTAGGGTCACATTTAAGTCCCTTGTATCTTTGTTTAGTTTCTATCCAGAGGATCTGTCCAGTTCTGTCAGAGAGGTGTTAAAGTTCCCTGTTATTATGGTGTTATGGGATATCATATTTTTCAGACCAATCAAGGTCTGTTTCATAAATCTGGGAGCAGCATGGGGATATAGCTCAGTGGCAGAGCATAAATCTGGGAGCAATGTAAATTGGGCACATTCATATTTAGAATTTAAATATCCTCTTGTTGTATTGTTCCCTTGACAGAATGAAGTGACCCAGCTTTCATATTTTAGAAAGCAAACAGGCTCAGCGCCTGTGGCTCAAGTGGCTAAGGCACCAGCCATGTACACCCAAGGTGGCGGGTTCAAATCCAGCCTGGGCCTGCCAAACAACAATGACGGCTGCAACCAAAAAATAGCCGGGCGTTGTGGCAGGCGCCTTTGGTCCCAGCTACTTGGGAGGCTGAGGCAGGAGACTCATTTGAGCCCAGGAGTTGGAGGTTGCTGTGAGCTGAAATGCCATGGCACTCTACCCAGGGGGACAGCTTGAGGTTCCCATCTCAAAAAAAAAAGAAAAAAGAAAGCAAACAATGGTGAAGGCATAAAATACATTTGTTGAATCCCCAGTTCTTCCCACCCCCCAACTAGGATGGTGGAAAGTGAAGCTACCAGGGGCCAACTAGGAAATGTGGGAGGCTCCCACCTGAAATAATGGAGAATTTCAAACCAAGAAAATTAGGGAGCCCAAACTGCTAACTAACTCAGATACAGAGCTGCTGACTTGGAATCTGGGAAGGGAGAATGGATGTGAGAGGTCCAGAGCAGGGCTATTTAATAGAAAAACAGTGTAACCCACACTAAGTACTTTTCAATTTTGTAGTAACCATATAAAAAGGTAAAAAGAAGCAGATAAAATTAATTTTAATAATAGATTTTATTTACATATCATATCTTAACTAGTATTTCACCATGTAATCAACATTTAAAATTATTAATGAGGTTTTACTTTTGTTTTTTGTACCAAATCTTTGAAATCTAGTTTGTGTTTTATACTTACAGCACATCTCAGTTTGGACAGGTCATGTTTCAAATGCTCAGTGGCCCCCTATGTCTACTTATTGCATTGAGCAGAGCAGGTGAAAGAAATGCTTCTCAAATGCATTGGGTTGAATATCTCCTTTTCATAACAAATTGTTTATGTTGACCTCTACTATCCTGAAATGAAATTTATAGCTATGTGGGTCACTGCAAACTTTTGAGACAGACTGTGGTATGGTCCATTATTTCACTTTTAGAAACACAGTCAACAGCGTCCTTTCTGATTCCCCCAAGCGATCCCTTGCTTCAGCCTCCTGAGTAGCTGAGACTATAGGCACTGGCCATGATGCCCAGCTAAGTTTTGTATTTTAAGTAGTCAGGGTCATCACTCTTGCTCAGGCTGGTCTCAAACTCCTGAGCTCAGGCAATCTACCCTCCTTGGCCTCCCAGAGTGCTCGGATTACAGGTGTGAGCCACTGCTCCTGGCTGGATTTTACGTTTCTTGAATTTTGTTTCTCTCAAAACTTTTGTCATGACTTGTACTAACCTCTGACTGTTAATTTGGGCTAAACAGCTGTAATAAATAGACTCCAAAGTGCACAGTGGCTCAAATACAATAGAAATGTAGTTCTTACTCATGTGTTGCTGGTAAGCAAACTTTTCTTCAAGTAGGGGCCCAGAAAGGAAGACTCCTTCGCTTCACTTCAATAAAGGCTCTTATTACTGTTATCCATTCTGCAGCCTTCCTCTTATCCGTATCCAGAGAGCAGGCGGTGGGAAGAGAGAGTGGAAGGAGCACAGTACTTCTTAAAGTTCTCAGCTCGGTGACAGCATATACCACATCTCATTGACTTCATGCCAGCCAATCGCTGGGCCGGGCGGGAATCACCTTTTGTACCCCTAGCACTTATTGGTGTTTTCTGCAGTAAATCTAGTTCTCTCTCATTTGTTGAAAAGATGAAAAATCACACAAGAAGAAGTAAGGTTTATTTTATTTAAGTTACCATTTTGCTTAGTACCAAATAGTTTGAGTTTGTTTTTTTTCTATCTTCCTTGAATGAGACTTTGCAGCTATCATCCGTTCTTCCTCTTGCAGTATCCCATGTATCCCACCAGGTGGCACTAAATGCCTTGTTGTGAGTTGTCAATAGTTTTGCATCAGCGCCGCTTTGCTTCCTTGACGCTTCTGCCTCTTAAAAGTAATAACAGCAGGTGGGTGCCGGCGGTTAACTTGGGATCCTGGCTGGTGTTGAGTATTGACAGTAACTAAGGTAGAAGGAAATGTCACTTACTTTCTTCATTTAGGTGGGTAACTTTAGTGAATGGTATAAAAGGTAAAATTAAATGGGATAATGACATCCTAATGAATATGTGTTTTGCTTCCTGGAAATGTTCTAGAAATTTCTTGAGCAAATGTTAGTCATACAATAAGTACAATGTTATAAAGCACCTAAATTTAGCCTTACTAGAGAAACAAAGTTCTTTTAATTCGTACTCAGTTTCTCTGAAACTTCCCATAGCTGTGAAACTGCCAAGAGGAACACTATTAGGTGAGAGCTGAGACATCCTCACTGGTCACCATAATATCCTTGCCACAGCCTGACAAGCTAATCTAATCCGTGGATATCTTTCTGGAAATTTAAAATAAACATACAGGATTAATAAAGAGGCACTTCTTGCAGAGGATGACCAACTGTTCAAATCTCAAACCGTTTCATTACATGAGGTTGGTAATTTCAACCATGAGGTTGTCTTTGACAGCCTAAGACCACATGAAGAACACTTGCAAGAGACTTGGGCAGACACACCCCAACGCTAAGGTATTCTTTACATGATACAAATGTTCATGTTTTCTTGATAACACATTCTTTCTCTTGAAGCAAATTTACATGGAAAGTCAGATTGTAAACAGAAGGCATTTATCAGCATGGAGTCAGCACAGAAGGGGTGGCTGGGTGATCTTACTGATGTTGTCAGATAGACTGGCAACACACACGGAACCCTCATGGTGGTGAGGATGCCCTGCTTAGAACTGCACTGCCCATTTCTGCTTCTCTGAGTCTCTCTCTATGTAGTTTCTCCACTGAACGCACATCCTCTCTAATCATACAATCCGTATTAACCCTCACCCCATGCTGATACAACCTTTCTTAGATCTAAATACATGCAATCATTTGTAGCTGGCTTTGACTTGTATGCCCTTGAAGGAAAACCACTTTAAAGGAGTAATGGCTCCTCTTAAAGTGGTTCTTCTTCAAGGGCATAATCTGGTAAGTGCAAGAATTTCTATTCACATACCATTGACTCAAGCAGAGGTTGCCACACTTTCCTATTTCTCAGTGTTTCAATATCTCAGCTATTGTTCATCACACCGTGAGGACGAAAAGAATGACTGACTGTTAAAATAACATCAGAAGTATGTATGTCCTAAGAGCTGTTTGAAAAAATAGTCTGGGTGTGGTGGCTCACACCTGTAACCCTAGCACTCTGGAAGGCCAAGGTCAGTGGATTGCTTGAGCTTAGGAGTTTGAGGCCAGCCTAAGAGTGAGATTCCATCTCTACTAAAAATAGAAAAACCAGCTGGGCATTGTGATGGGCGCCTATAGTACCAGCGACTCAGGAGGCTGAGACTAGAGGATCACTTGACCCCAAGAGTTTGAGGTTGCTGTGAGCTACAATGCCATGGTACTCTACCCAGGGTGACAGAATGAAACTCTGTCTGAAAAAAAAAAAGAAAAGAATACACATAAACTAAGATACTTTTTCTTATTCTTAAATAACCATAATTATCTATCACCCGTCTTGGAATTAGGCTAGATATCACCACCCTTATTTCTTATTCCACATTGATTTTCAAAGTGTATTTGCTTTTTATCCCCGTAACCACCAAACCCCCAGTGTTACAAGATGCAGTGCCATCAAAAAGAACATAGTGTGATTGAATGTTAAAATTATGAACCACCTAAAGCCAGTAGTATGCGTGGTATCTGTGAAATGTCAACTGAAACTGTTTCATTCAGAATTTTAAAATATTAATGGTGTTCCTGTGACTTTGCTATGGTTCCCTGGGTACCTCCACATAGTTTGGCAAATGTGAGACTACAACGTAGTCATATGGCCACATGTAGTGTAAGGAGACTGGGAGATCTAATCTATTTAATCTGGTGGCCTCTTCCTTAATGAATTAAATATTAATTTTTATATTCACAGTGATGTCTTATATTCCTATTTATAAGTTCTTGAGGGGACAATGATTATTGCCTCCTTGTAATAATAATTATAATAGTGAATGGCATTTATGGAGCAGTTACATCTATTAAGTAACCTGTTAAAGGACTTTCCATCTGCGTCATCACTTTAACTCTCACAATTGCTTTTGAGGAATGTACAAGTATTATTCTTATTATATACATATAATGGGAGGAAAAATGTATCTGTATATGAGGACAGTCCTACTTAGGTTAACTATCTTGGCCAAAATCAGATAGCCATGAAGTAGCAAAGCAGAATTTGAACCAGGTTGTCTGATTTTAGGGTTAACTCTCTTAACCACCACATATTTCCTTTAATATTTACCACTACAAAAATGAAAAGCGACGTTACATCGTAATGTGTTGGCATTACTTACCGTTCTACCCATGCAAAATAACTAAGCCAATATTAGCTTTTATACAGTAACTATCTTCAAAGGATTCACAAATTAGATTCTTACAGTGCTGCTGAACACACATGAAGGAGAAGGGAGACCTGTCTGAAAAAGTTCACTGTTAACTGCTCCCAAATTCTAGTCTGGGATAATATAGATAGAAAAGAGCATTTTAACCCAAAATAAATTGAAAAGCAGAGCAAAGGGGAAGGCTATCTGTTCCAGCTCCCGACGTGGTCTTAGGGTGTGACATAGCAGCATTTTGCAAATATCATGACACCCCCCCCTTTTTTTTTTGCAGGAGGCCGAGGGGAGGATGGTGCCCCCATCATCACTTTTCCAGAGTTCGAGGGGTTCAAACACGTCCCAGAGGAGGACTTCCTGAACGTCATGACCTACTTGACTAGTGTCCCCAGGTGAGCCGGGACAGCACTCTGCGCCTTCTCAGTCACCGCCTTTCCGCCACCTTTCCTACGTGGCGGGCTGGGTTGAGATGGAATCTTTGGTGAGCACATAGACCCTGGTGTGTAACTGGGCCAGTTTCCCTCGTCCATCCCTCCCGAATGAGGGTGTAGACAGAGACTGGGAAACATGATGAACAGGTATCAGTTGGCCTGTGTCCTGCACAGCGGGGGCTTCAGAGCACGGTGGGGAGAAGGGAAAGGTCACTGACAGCTGGGCTGCCTTCCTCCACTCCACACTCTGGTCGTGTCGTCTGGGACACATGGCTGTTCACTGTGTCAGGAATAATTTATTTTTCCTAAATAAGTAAATTAGGGGCAGATTTTATAATTGTCACAGTCATGGAGAGACTAGGCATAGAGTAAGGAAGCTCGCAAAGCCGGGGCTAAGAACTGTGCTGTGCTGTGACAGAAAGGCTTTCTGCCATCTGCCCCCCGCACCTCACTAGCCCCATGGCTCCCTCCACCCTCTCTAGCCCAGGCTTTATATCTTTATGCTGCCCAGTTCCAAATCCAGGTCTCGAGGGACTGTGTGGGACAGCGTTCACACTGGTCACTCCCCTCTCACAGACAGAGACAGAGCTGGGATTGTGGTCCAAAGCCTGCTTCTTAGACGTGCGGTGTCCTCTGTAGCACGATGGCGGTGCCTCCTTTCCAGGCTAGGACTGCTAACCACGCCATCCTTCCCTTAACTGCGGGGTGTTTAAGAATTTACACTGCAAAAAAAAAAAAAGAATTTACACTGCAGCAAGGTACATGTTCTTTTGCTTGCTTACCATCTGCCTCCTAGGAGCATGATTCAGAGATAAACAGCAGCTTTGTGACTGAACAGCCACCTGGAGCTGGATCCCACCTGCCACCTCTGCAGATGGGCAGGGTGATAGCTTTCACCACACCTACTTGAGAAGTGTTTTATGTGTTTCTTCTTCAGAAAACGCTGTGGATTTATTTGTAATGTATGTCTTCAAAGTTCAGTCTTTAAATTCTATTTCATGAATTACCCCCATCTTCTTTCACACACTGCATCTGATATGTGTTAATACATCTGGGGGGTCCTTTGTTGCTTTGAGGGAGACGCTGCACCGTGTCCGGGCTCTGTTTCCCGGGCTGTCAGTGGGACCTCCTCTCCCACCCTTCTAGACCTGCCCCCTCCACATCCATCAGCCATAGTTCTCTTATCTCTTCCAGGAAACCTTCCCTGACCCCAGTTCTGCTCTCACAGAATCTTTTCTTTACGTTCACAGAACCTTGAGCTTCTCTCTTGTATAACACTATAGTATATGGAAGTTATTTCTGCCTCTGAGCTCTGTCTGAGTGTCTCAAGAGTAGGAACTGATGCTTTTCTTTTCGGTTTTTTCCTCCCTCCCTTCCTCCCCCTTTCCCCCCCCCCCCACCTTGCTTCCTCTCTTTCTCTCTTTCTTTTGCTCTTCTTCCATTTTTTTTTAAATGCATATCTCCAGCCTTGCACAGTGCCCAATACATGATCAGTTCCTAAACCTAATGTTGGTAGAGTTTCCAGTTTTGATAATGATTCATTCTAAACAAATGGCATTTGCTGTATGGTGATGAAGGAGTTAAAACAGCAGGTGCAAGAAGACCACTTTGACTTCTGTGTGGTTTCTTTAGAACAGGAAATGAAATTCCCATGTGAAAGGCACCCTCCCTGTACTAGGAGGAAAGGTAACCTTATCTTCAACGAGAACTTGAAGGCAGAGGATACTGTATAGACCTGGTTAGAACAGCTTTTATCTTAATCTTTTAGGCCTCCCTCATAATTTGTGCCATGTTCAGAGTTTACCATTCTTTGTTCAATCTGATATATAAACAACTGCCTCCAACTGCTTCTTTGGGTCTTCATTTCTTTATGAGGGCTCTGGTGCCACATCAAACTTTCATAAGTGTGTTTTGGCTTTTCTCCTGCCAATCTATGTTGGGTCAGTTGAATTCTTGGACCCAGACGGACCCTAAGAGAATAGAGGTGGAGTGCTCCCACCCCTACAGTGAGAAGGAGGATCATGACAGAGGGGCCCCCTCCACTCCTCACTAATTTTAGGAAATGGAAATTAGACTCCCTGTTTGACCCAAAGGCATTTCATGAGAAAGACCCATCAGTTTCTCAACTTCTTCTTCCATGGGAACAGCAAGGAAGGTGAGCAGGGAGGTAGCTGGTGGGGGAAAGGGCCTCTCTCATTTTCTTTATATTTGTTTTAAGCTCCCTGTCTAATTTTATTAATCCCCAAGGATGCTGTCAAATGCTAAATTAAATGGGTGATTTTCCTCTTGTATTTGCAGCCTTTCCTGAGCCTCACTGAGGACAGCGCATTGTGGACTGAGGGCATCTAGAGCAGCTAGAGAGAGGCAGGGAGGTTGCAGTAACCCCTGTCTTGCGTATGTAGAAGGGGGGGCTGTCTTGGTTGCCTCTTTTTGCTTTGCTTTATGTTCCTTGTCCATTTTCTTGTAAATTAGGAAATGGGTGGTTTCCTGCCTTTCCTAGAGTGCTGTTTGTCTCTTGAGAAAGCCGTCTGGCCAGTCCTTCCCCTTTCCCCTTCCTGCTGCTCATACCTACTTACGGCCCCACCTTAAAGACAGAGACAAAGGGTAAGAAGGCCTGAAAGGAGAAGTTGGTGTGACCTCTGAATTCTAGTTTCCATCTCCAGTTCCAAAGAACAAAAACACCCTTGTTTGTCTTATGACTTCTGTTTATCAGAATTTATGTATTTCTGAATGTTACGAGTCTGTGTCAGGGACTAGAGCCCTTCCCGGGTTGCAGAATGTTTTATAGGCAGTTGGCAGAGTACTTATTCTCATGGCACAGAATAAGAAAGAACCGGTTCAATAGATTAGAAAAAGAATGGCAGGTTACTCAGGGTAGGGAAAGGATAGCGCTGTGCCTGACATTAACCAGTGTGTCCTCTTGTGGCCGGGTTGGGTGAGCGCAGAGAGGCTTCCCACATCAACTCCCACCAGACCTCTGCTGAGAGCCCGCAGCCTGTAGGGTGTTGGGTGAGGACCGTAGGACTGCAAGACCATTCCTCAAACTGGGAACACTTACCCTATGACTCTGGTCATGATGTCTTGTGAAATGTGTAAGTAAAGGGCTTTCAGAGCTCAGAAGACAGAAAGTCACTTCAGACACAAAAACAGGGCAAGTATCAGGAATGAAATGGTCCTGCAGGATGGTCTGATTTCCACAGCTGTGGTAGAGGCACTCCAGACAGAACACGGTGGTTCTAAGAGCTCTGGACACAGCCTAAACCTGGATTGAAATCCAGATCCTGTTGCTCACTAGATATGAGATAGGGGAAATGCACTGGCTTCTCTTTCTATTTAATGTGGGGGTTGAAGTTTTAAAAAGAGCACTGGGGAATTATAGACCATTCAAGTTGCCTGGAACAGAAGGAGGCTCCCTTTCAGATAGTAGTGAGAAATGCTTCCAAGCCCTCAGGGAAAGACAGCTGAGAAGAGACAGGAAAGGCTTTGCTGCCAACTTAAGGCCGTAGGCAGGAGGAGCAGGGGGAGCCCGGGAGGTTTCGAGGAGCAGGTTGGTCTGGTGGTGGTGTGCAGGATGGGTCGGAGGGAGCAGGAGAGGAGCAGGAAGACCAATTAGGGGCTTCCACACTGGGACAGGTGCAGAGTGAGGAGGGCTGAGGGCACGGTGGCTGGCTAGCAAGGGGTGGCCAGGTGGTTAGGCACTGGGAGAGGGCAGCTAATGAAAGCATTTGGCTTTAGAGTCTCACGGTCACATCTTGGTAGTCTTCCACGATTAGGTGTGTGGGATTCAGGACTCATTTTGGTTTCGATGGTCTCACTTTGTTTCATTTTACTACTTTTTCTGGCTCTTCCTTACCAAAGTCACACTAGGACAGCGGTTATGAACCTTGGCCACATATGAGGATTGCCTAGGGAGTTTTTAAAACTCCTGATGCCCAGATCATAATTCAGACTAATTAGACCAGGATTTCCTGGGGTGAAACCTGTACTTCAGTGGTGTTTGAAGTTCCCTATGTGATTCCCAAGTGCAACCAGGGCTGAGAATCACTAAGTAAGGAGTGGGCAAGGAGAAGCTATGTTGAAACTGAATGGGACAGTCTCAGCGCCTGGAGCTCAGCAGTAGGGCACTGGCCATATGCACAGGGGCTGGTGGGTTTGAACCCAGCCCAGGCCTGCCGAACAACAATGACAACTACAACAACAAAAATAGCTGGGCGTAGTGGTGGGTGCCTATAGTCCCAGCTACTTGGGAGGCTGAGGCCAGAGAAACGCTTAAAGCCCAGGAATTGGAGGTTGCTGTGAGCTGTGACAGCACTGCACTCTACAGAGGGCAGCATAGTGAGACTCTGTCTCAAAAAAAAAAAAAGAAAGAAAAAAGAAACTGAATGGAACAGATTTGAGAGGTGGAAGGGAAAACGACTAGAATCAGATTTAGAGTCTGGGTAAGGGGGAGATAGTGGGGCACGAGGGTGGCTGACCCCACCTCTCTTACTTTTGCCCTCACAGTTCTGTATTTCTTCTCTTGAAATGCAATATAGACAATAAAATTCAATTTCCTGAGCCTCTTGACCCTGGGACTTCTTTGTGAATTATTTGTAGTGCTGTATATAAGAAGCTATGAATTATGAACCTCCCCACATGATCTCACAGTACTAAAATAAGTATAGGCTCAGCGTCTGTGGCTCAAGCGGCTAAGGCACCAGCCACATACACCTAAGGTGGTGGGTTCGAATCCCCAGCCGGGGCCTGCCAAACAACAATGATGGCTGCAACCAAAAAATGGCCAGGCATTGTGGTGGGCCCCTGTAGTCCCAGCTACTTCGGAGGCAGAGGCAGGAGACTCGCTTGAGCCCAGGAGTTGGAGGTTGCTGTGAGCTGTGATGCCATGGCACTCTACTCAGGGGGATAGCTTGAGGCTCTGTCTAAAAAAAAAAAAAAAAAAGTATGAAGCCCACGTACACACACACCCAAGTACAGATCATTACCACATCACCGTCATGTCTCCAAAACAACTGAGGGCAGATTTTTGCCTATCAGGTGCTATTTGCTATGTAAATTATACTAATAATTTTCACAGTCCAGCTTAAGAGCAGAATAAATTCAAAGGATTACTTTCTCAGATATATTACTCATGCAAGATATTGCCATTTATAGTGGTGCACATGTGTGGTCTCAGCTACTCAGGAGGCTGAAACAGGAGGATCCTTTGAGCCCAGAAGTTGGAGCTCAACTTCAGGCTATGATTATATCAGTGCACCCCAGCCTGGGCAATAGAATGAGGCCTGGACTTACAAAAAAAATCCCCAAACAAACAAAAGATATTTTTAAAGATATCACCTGGGGCTACGAATTATAGCTATGTAGTTAAATATTTAGTAAAGTATTCTGAACCACAGAGATAGTTATCCATTTTTAAATCACTGTTGTTTGTCCCATAGTCAATATTTATATATCTGTCACTGAGCATGGATTCTTATCACTGTAGTCCTCTATTCAGTTTTCTTGTTTTACTCACAGTTCTGGGTTTATTATTCCAAAGGGACTTTTATTAGATGGTACAAGGGTTGTATTTCATAACAACCCTTATTTACATAACAGTAAAATTTATGATTGTTTGCTATTCACAAAGGACTTTTTCCATAAGAATGTATGCAAATTAGAAGAGTTTTCCTGCATCTGTTTCCCTCACATGAATGATCTTTAGAATGAGTTTCGTCCTCTTTGATGACAACTGCCCTAAAACACAGTCTAGTATCTGTGGAAGAACAGTGTTACTGTTTGGCCTGTGAGTTCTGATGGGGCTTACTCCTTTGTACTCAAAGACTGAGTGGGATTCTAACAGCCGCTCGGCTTTAGAAACTAGACTCACCAGAGAAGGGAGTTCAATCTGGGCCTCTTACTATTATGAAGATAATGGAAAAGCTCATTTTTAAGTGGCTTTGGACAGCCTTAATGGGCAAAAGTGCTGCTTTGATTGTAGCTCAAGTAAAGTATATTTTCCCCTGGACTGGGTGTGAAACTGTACGTCAGTGACACAGAGAGATAGATTCATTCAGTTGACGGCTAAGGATAGAGGTCCAGAGTGGGCAGCCTTGTTGGGCTACTCTATTCCTTAGGGCACGTAGATTTGCTTCAGAGACCTCAGGAAGGATGCCTGAGGGGCCAGCCTTGGGCACTCAATTGAGGCTTGAAGTTACAGAGCATCCTATGGGGTTATAATAAATAAATGGTGACACTGGCACGTACATCTTGTATGCCAAGAGAATCCATACTAAAGAGCAGAAAAAAATGTACTGTGCCGGGTTCCTGTCATCCTCTGTTTAAAAACTCAGTGTCTGAAGTTACTTCTCAGTAGCAGGCCCTGTGTGTGTATCTAATAGCTTTCCTTTGTTGGTTTGCTTAGATGATTATTTTAGAATTCCTCTACTACATCCTGCCTTTATGGCATCTATGCTGTCCCGACAGAAACCTACTTTCCCTTTTATGACATGCTCAACTTACGTTTCTCTAAGAAGTCAAACTCCACCTTTTGCTTGAACTTATGAATACTAATGATTGTAAATGTCTGGACTTTGGTCTTTCCCCAGCCGTATTATCAGTTATAGAGATAAAGGCACATCTCATAATAAGCAGCCTCTGCTCCTGTTTATAACGACATGCGGCTTGTTACGGTAATGGAAGGGTCTGAGGAATTGAGATGAAATTGGAGAAGTTAATGGATGAAGTTATTCCTGTGACTTTGAGCCACAGAGGACTTGACTTTTTATATTTGTCAAATGACTCTTCACTGTTTATTATTTACTATTCTATGGATTTCTGAGAATGATGAAAGAGGATTCTAAGTCCACAGAGAATGATGAAAGAGGATTCTAAGTCCACTTATTAATCTCTAGGCATTAGCATTAATGATGATTTGCTGACCTCTGTGCTGATGTACCTTCAGTATTACCATTCAGAATAGTCTAGGACAGAGGTCAGCAAACATTTTCTGTAAAGAACCAGAAAGAAAATATTTTAGGGTCTTCAGGCCATAAAGTCTCTGCCTCATCTACTTACCTCTACTGTTGTAGCTCAAAAGCAAACATAGGCAATATGCAAGCAAATGGTTATGGCCGTGTTCTAATAAAACTTTATTTACAAAGATGAGAGTGGGGTGGATTGGGCAACTGCACAGTAGTTTGTTGGCCCTTGGTCTATAATAGTGGTTCTCAGACATTTGCACATATTAGAATTCCCTTGAGGACTTGTTAGAAACAGATTGCTGGCCCACCCTGGTGTTTCTGGTTTAGTAAGTCTGGGGTAGGACAAAATAATTTGCATTTCTAACAAGTTCCCAAGAGAAGCTGGTCTGGAACCATGCTTTTAGAACTACTAGTCTAATCTCAATTTTTTTTTTCTTTAAAGACACAGTCTTCCTCTGTGGCGCTGTAACCTCAGATGCCTGGGCTCAAGAGATCCTGCTGCCTCAGCCTCCCCAGTAGCAGCCCACCACTGTGTCTAGCTAATTTTTTCAGTTTTTGGTAGAGACAGGGTGTCACCCTTACTCAGGCTGGTCTCAATCTCCTGAGCTCCAGTGTTCCTCCCTCCTTGGCTTCCCAGAGTGCTAGGATTACAGGTGTGAGCCACCCTGCCTGGCATCCCACTCCACTTTCTAAGATCAGCATCATTAGAAAGAGAAATTAATTCATATGTGCAATCCCAGCAAGATCTGATTCTTTCCTAGGGACATTATCTATCTCTTGCTTCCTCCCCAGAATCCCCTTGTTTTTTTGTTTTCAAATATTTAATGTGAATTAATGTCACATTATCTAGGAATCAATATCATTTAAAGAAAGTTGCAGTGGAGTGTTTGTGTGGGTGGGGGGATCCATAAGACTAGAAGCATTTTATGCCAATGCTTTAGATAATTTTTTTATTTTATATCACTATACATAATAGAAAACCCTATAGAAATATGCTTTAATTCTTATGTTTATTCCTATATTTATTCATTCATGAGGAATTTATATCATTACATCTCATAGAGACTTTATTATTGATTAATAACATGCCTACTACTTCTCTTTCCATTAGTGAGAAGGTAGTGGGAGGAGGGAGGTTGAGATGTGGAAGCTGTACAGGAGGGAATATTTGACTGAATATGGGGAAGAGACACGTAATTCTCTGAGCAGCCTGGCAGAGAATTAGGTCAGTGTGGAGGCAGTGGGCTCCCTGTTACTGGGCATGTTGGCTGGAGCTGAATGGGGACAAGGATGTGGAAGGGGACTCCTTCATCACTACGGGACTGAACAATGTCATTGACCAGACAATGCCGTTGAACATGTTCCTTCCTTCTATAAAGAAGAAGAGTCCTCAAAGTATGGTCAATTCTATTAACGAGTGTACCTGATTCCTAAAGCTTCACTTTTCTAAAAATAACCTGAGTGGATTATTTTTAAGAATCCTTTCTTTAAGTGATATTGATTCTCTTTAGAAGTTTGTGTGGAAATCATAGAACAATTTAACATATGAAAAAAACCATACGACGAATAGATTAAACACTTAATATGTTATCCCTTAGCTTCAACAATTATCAACTCATGAACAGCTGTGTTTTGTCTACCTCTCCGCCCCTGTTCCCTCCGCCCCTGTTCCCTCCCCTCATTATCTTGAAGCTGTTAAAACATCATTTGCCTATGCATATTTTAAATGTATTTCTACAAAGTAGGGATTCTTTTTAAATCATAAAGATAATACTGTCATCACATCACAAAATATACTATAATATAATCAAATGATTCAGTTTTCATATTTATCCACTTAGCCTCCCCCCCTTTTTTTTTGGTCTTCTTTTAACTTTGTTTAAATCAAGATCCAGGAAAGAAGGGAGGGAGCGGGGACATACATTGCCATTGGCCACTGTACAGATTCTCTCTCCTCTTACTCAGAGTTTCTGAAGCCCCCCAAAATGCTGTTTTTGCTGGTTTTCCTGGGCAACAGGTACATCTGATTCTCTTCATGGGCGAGGCTGGGTGGGGAATTGCCATTATCACCAAGGAGAAGCCTGGAGTCCCAGACTGCAGCCCGCTCAAAATGAAGACTTTAGTTCTCCCACAGAGAAAGTTCAGGGAGGTGACTTCCTACTCAGCATGAAGCACTGACAAACACATCAAAAATAAGGTGAGATTAGGTTTCAGGTTTGGGGAAAGAGGTATGATGAAGACTCTGTAATAAGATATGCAAGAGATTAAGCTAAATTCCCTCTGTGCCTTCTGCTCATAATTTAATTCTATCTCATAATCTCTTCTAAACCTTATAAAAATGATCAGCTGAATTTGTAGACATATATCCATGGTCTCTAGAGAGTGAAGTTACGGTAGAGTCAATGAATCACTGACAAAGTCAGGGGTGCTGGGGACAAGCTCACGCCAGCCCACGGGTTTGCAGGTGACCATATCAAGAGAATGCCACAAGTCTGGAAAGAATTATAAATACTTTATTTCTTCATTAGAATGGTACATTTTAAAAACTATAGTCTAATCATTTTAACTCCAGTACCAGCAACAACCTAGACACTGCCATTTAAAAGGGAGTTCTAATTCTCCTTAAGATCAGAGAGGTTCTGAAGAGTAGAGAGGTTTCCTCAGTTAGAAGCCGCTTATGCAATATACCAGTAAGAGTCCTATTAGTGCTTGAAATTAGGCATTTGAACTAGAGTTACCAATTATCTTAGTTTTCTTGAGACTGTTGTTTTGAGCACTGATAATGTGTTCCTGGAAACTCCTAAGTCTTGGACAAACACCAGGACTTACCCTGGTCCCCCTACATTTGACTCAGTTCCTGTGGGAATAAAATTTCAGCTAAATGAAATCTTTTCTCTATCTGGCTTACAGAAAAAAGGTTACTAATAGGGAAATACATTAATACCAGAGCTTAAATACAACAAACCTACCACAAAACCTCTTCTATATTTTGGGGTCAGAACACACATACCTCAATTTCTTACACTTGCAAATTTATATTTAGTGATTTTCAGAACGTCAGGTTTTACTTATTGAAAGTTCAGTCATATTTGTTACAGAGGAGTTGCTAAGATTGGAAAATGAAGGAACATATTAAATTATTTCTTAAATATTGTTAAAATATTTACCTTTTTTTTTTTTTAAAGAGAGAGTCTCACTTTATCACCCTCAGTAGAGTGCCGTAGAGTCACAGCTCACAGCAACCTCCAGCTCTTGGGCTTAGGCGATTCTCTTGCCTCAGCCTCCTGAGTAGCTGGGACTACAGGCGCCCACCACAACACCCAGCTATTTTTTGTTGCAGTTTGGCCGGGGCCGGGTTTGAACCCACCACCCTTGATATATGGGGCCGGCACCCTACTCAACTGAGCCACAGGCACTGCTCCTGTTAAAATATTTTCTTAAATAAGACATTGTGAATTCTGTGGCATGAGCATGGGTTGTGGAGACTAAAGACTTCAGTTGAATCTTAATTCTGCATGTAGGTATGACTTTGGGCAAGTTCTTTTTTTTTTTATTGACATCTCTGAGGATTAGTTTTTTGTCTATAAAATGGAAATGTTATCACCAACCTGTAGAGTGGTCATGAAGATCATATCAAATAGCACATCATAGAACCATAGTGGAAAACAGAACAGTGGGGATTGAAACAACCAACGGTTACCTAAAGAAATACATTGGTTAGAAACCTAATTCCCTATACATTTGGTTTAGTTGAAGTTTAGATGCTTTTGTTGAAAAAGAGAGTAAACACATGGATGCACACACATGTACACACACACACACACCCCCACAGTAGTCATTACTGCATGCTTTTGTCAGGTACACCTTACTGGAGAACTATTCAGTCATTACCATGATTCATTCTCTCCCCTTTCTTTTTTTAAAATTTTTTTTCCTTTTATTAAGTCATATACACATAGATCATGAATACATTTATGCATATGTGGGGTACAATGTGTAGTTTTTTAATACAATTTGCAATGCTTACATCAAACTAATTAATATAGCTTTCACCTCATTTACTTGATTATTATGTTAAGACATAAGTTCTATACTTGATAGATTTGACTTGTACCCTTACAATATGCTCCATAGGTGTGGAGCATACCCTCCCTCCATCAAGCGTCCTCCTCCCCTCTCTTCCCACTCCATTTCTCTCCTTCATCCTGGGCTATAGTTGTGATCTATCTTACGTAAGAAAGTGCCAGTAAATATAAATTGGTTTCATAAAAGTACCGAGCACATCGGATACTTTTTCTTCCATTCTTGAGATACTTTACTTAGGAGACTATGTTTCTCTCCCCTTCCTAAACTGTAGCTACAATCCCGTCGCACGACGCAGCTCTTTATGCTCACAGGTATTTTCCCATCAGCTCCCACACTCTGTTTACCCAGTGCTCTGGGTGGTCTTAGTGGAGCTGGGAGGGGCCGTGTTGTGAGGGGCATCTGCCCTCAGTCTGGCTGGGGAGCCATGGCCTCCAGCAACTGCTCATTTCACAGATGAAAGAACGAGCCTGTGTTTGTGAACTGTGTTATATTTGCCGAGCCTCTCCCAGCTCCTTTTGTGAAAGAGCCCCGGTGGCTCCTTTAGAACTTCTTTGAATGATTATGTAGTTTAAACAAAAAAGAAAAGAAAAACTAGTAGCAGCAAAACATACACAATAAAACTGCCACAAGGTAAAAGCAGATGTTCCGTGAAAGAAAATGAAAGGGGAGCCTGGGTTAGGGTGAAGAGCGTGAGAATTAGATCAGAGGGCTCTGAGTCTGAGAGCCAGGCTTGCTGGTGGGAGCACAGGCAGGTTATTTTATTTCTACCAGGCTTTGTTCCTTCATCTGTAAAATGGAGAAAATATCTATTTCATAAGGCCAATAAGATAAAAAATAAGTATGTCTGACAAATGGTGGGAGCTCAATAAATGGTAGCTCTTATCACCTAGTTATTCGAACATTGGGGAGTGCTAGTTAGGGCTGCAGGACTGCTTTGCCTAATAACGTGTGGAAGCTGAGAACCACCTCTCAATAATTGATGAGATGAAGGAGAAATCAGAAAGGAAGTAAGTGTATATATCTTATGAACAGTGAATTCACTTTGTACTATTTGTCTTTTAAACGAAGTGGTATAAGGGCATTGCCACTTACTGTGATGATGAAGATAGTTGGATTTTAAATCTCCCACCTTGCATTTGTACCATCTGTGACTTGTCCTTTATTTCTCCTTTCCTGCCTTTTTTTGAATTATTCAAATATCTTCTATGTCCCATTTATCTCCTCTATTGAGTTTTCAGCAACAGTTTCTCTAGTGTTATGGTGGGAATAACACTATTTTTAAATTAGCACAATCTGGCCAGGTGCAGTGGCTCACGCCTGTAATCCTAGCACTCTGGGAGGCCAAGGCAGGTGTATTTCTGAGTTCACAGGTTTGAGACCAGCCTGAGCCAGAGCAAGACACTATCTCTAAAAAGTTGCCAGCTGTTGTGGCAGGCACCTGTAGTCCCAGCTACTTGGGAGGCTGAGACAAGAGAATCACTTGAGCCCAAGAGTTTGAGGATGCTGTGAGCCGTGAAGCCATAACACTACTCAGGGTAATCAAGGGAGACTCTGTCTCAAAAAAAAAAAAAAAAAAATTAGCACAATGTCATACAATTGTATATACAACATAAATAGTACAACTTAATTTCATTCACTACTAGTCTCAATGGCACAATTTCATTTACTCCCTCCCATCTTAATGCTATTATTGTGATATATTTTATTTTACATAGCTGATCTATTTAATAATATTAATACCGTGTTAGCTTTGTTTGGATTAGCTAATGGTCCTTAGTGAAGTAAAAGCCGTGGCTGATGATCTTTCTGCACATATTTAATGTCCACAGTGCTCTTCATTTCTTCTTACAGATTCAGGTTACCATGAGGGGTTATTCCTTTCCCTTCAGTTTCATTCACTCGTCTGTCTCTTCCCAGAATAGACAATCTCAACTTCATGTGAAAGCCTCCCCTAGTATTTGCTTACTGTGGAAGGCTGGTCTTAATTCTCTCTAGAGTTCGTTCATTTATATTTCTTTGTCTTCAGAGTTCTGTCATATTTAAGGAAACATATGGGTTTTTAGCTCCATCAGCATTTTGTTTGTTTTTGATAGGAGTGAAAGTCTTCCTAATCTGCTGCTGGGACCTCATTACACATGTATTTATTTTTTCAGGTTATTTATTTGTCTTGCCACTCCATGCTTCTAGCTTCTCTCAGCCTAGAGAAAATACTTTAATATTTCTTGAAGTGTATGTCTCCAGACAATACATTCTCTCAGCTCTAGTTGTTCAGAAAAGTCCTTATTTCACCTTCCATTTTAAGATAAATGTTCAATGGTTATAGAATTAAAAATGGGATGCTTTTGGGTCAGTGATCTAAAGGTGTCATTCTACTGAATTGTAATTTTCCTTGTTTCTGTTTAAAAGTTAGTGATTATTTAGGCAATGCCTGTGGCTCAGTGAGTAGGACGCCGGCCCCAGGGTGGTGGGCTCAAACCTGGCCCCCGCCAAACTGCAACAAAAAAATAGCCGGGTGTTGTGGCGAGCGCCTGTAGTCCCATCTACTCAGGAGGCTGAGGCAAGAGAATCGCCTAAGCCCAAGAGCTGGTGGTTGCTGTGAGCTGTGATGCCACAGCGCTCTACCAATGGCAATAAAGTGAGACTCTGTCTCTTAAAAAAAAAAAAGTTAGTGATTATTTTTTAATGTTGTTCTTCTGAGGATAATGTATCTTTTCTTAATGGTTGCTTTTAAAATCTTCTTCTCATATTTCATTTTCAGCACTTTGGTTCTGATATGCCTTGGTGAAGTTTTCTTTGTTTTATTGTCTGTGGTGATGGAAGAACCGCTTGAATCTGTGAGTTAGGGCTTTTATCCAATTTGGAAAATTTTTAACCATTCTAAAAAGTAATATTTATGTAACACATTCTCTCACATGTTCTTCTGAGACTTTTGTGCATATCCCACATCTTTCATGCATCGTACATTCTGTTCTTTCTATGTTTCTCTCTCTCTGTGCTTCAATTTTAATATTTTGTAGTTGATCTGTTTTCAGTACAACCATCTTCCCACCTGCTGCATTTGTTCAATTCACTGTCAAACAAGTCTAATGAGTTCTTAATTTCAGACACTGGTATTTTATAATTCTGGAATGTTCATCTGATTTTTATTATAGAGTCTAATTCTCCATTGAAAAAAATTCATCTTTTAATTCACTTTGTCCTCCTTTTCCTCTGTTTTCTTTAGCATACTGATCATAGTTATTTTGAAGTTTGTGTCTGCCAACAATGGGAACATCTCTAAGTCTACATCTATTGCCCATTTTATCTCCTGACTATTGGTTGCTTTTTCTTGCTTCTTTGCATTGGTATTAGTTTTTATTTTATGCTGAACATTGTTGATGATTGTTGTAGAGGCTTCTGTAAATACAAAGCATTTCGATCTGACAGGCAGCTGAATTGCTGGTGGATCACTCTAATCTTTCTGAGGCCTGGTTTTAGGTTTTCCTAGGACGTGTCCATTTCTCTTTTGTTCTTCCTCTTAGAGTAAGCCTTAATCTAATGGCAGCTCCTAAGGTGTTACCTTTATTTCTAGAGTATAGTGTTTTTGTTTTTTTTTTTTTTGAGTTTCAAATAAATGCCTGGAGTGCACATCAAAGTCTGCTGATTCTGGGTGGGCCCAAACGCCAATCATCTCTCCCTAGAACTTTGTGAGATTCATAATTTTTCAACAATTCTCAGTTGCTGTTCTCTGCAAGCTTCCAGGACTCTCACCTACATTTGTGAGGCCCAGGAGTTTGCCAAGCATTAAAGTGAATTTCCATGAAGACTTTTGGGATTCTTTGCCCAATGCTTCTCTTCTTGACAGCTACTCTCCCAAACCTGAGTACTTTTGCATCCAAAATCTCCAAATCCTGTCTCCTCCATCTAGAGACTACTTCTCCTTGCACTATAGCCTAGAAAACATTCCCAGGAGAATAACCTGGATTAAGATGGGGCTGTGATAATGGATTGACCCAGTGATGCTTAATTTAGATTAGCTACTTTTGCCTTCTTACAGGTTTGGCTTACATCTTTTGCCTTATTCACATACAGATACTTTTAGGGTAAACCCCACCTTTTACTCAGCATTAGAGAGTTAATGGAAGTTTTACTGTGCACCAACTACTTTTCATGTACTGTATCTGTTTTAATCTCCATGACAAGTATATAATAAGAAATAATAATAGGAGTGGAGAAAGAAAGAATAATAGTGAGTGTTTATACAGTATTACTGAATGCCACATATTGCTCTTAGCATTTCTGAGGAGATTTTGAGAAATGTCTCCTGCCCCCCGAAAACACAATATATAAGTGGTAGAAATCAGGATTTAAATCTAGTTAGGTTGGTTCCAGAATTTTTGCTTTTAGTCACTTTGCTATTGGTGATTTATTCTCATGTTACAGAGAAAAGAGCTGAATTTTAGGAAGGTCAGGCAACCTCCTTGGTGTTTTTTTTATTTTTATTTTTTTTTTGAGATAGAGCCTCAAGCTATCCCCCTGGGCAGAGTGCCATGGCATCACAGCTCACAGCAACCTCCAACTCCTGGGCTCAAGCGAGTCTCCTGTCTCAGCCTCCCAAGTAGCTGGGACTACAGGCACCCGCCACAACGCCTGGCCATTTTTTTGGTTGCAGCCATCATTGTGTTTGGCGGGCCTGGGCTGGGAATTCGAACCCGCCACCTTAGGTGTACGTGGCTGGCGCCTTAGCCTCTTGAGCCACAGGCACCGAGCCAATCTCCTTGGTGTTAAAGGAGTTCTTGTGGATAGTGACACGGGGCTCCAAAGCCCTTGCTCTTTTCTTCAAGAAGAGAAGAAAAATGTTTTCACTTTTAGGATTTTTACTTTCAAAGGATTGGGTGAAAATTTTGTAAGGAATTGAGAGGGGACCAAGCAGCTTCCTTTTGTTCTTAACGAAGGTGGTATCTTCTTACACGTATGGTTCTATTGGCCTATTTATGGCCAGGTATTGGAAGGCGGTTGTTTTTCCCATGGATATGAATTATTTTTGAATACCTCTAAGACTGACTCTTAGGGAAGGGTTTTGACAGTCCTATGAATGTCTGCTCTGAAAGTGGAAAGAGCAGAGCTCAACCTCGAGGTCCTCTGCCTACACTGGGGAAGCAAGATGCTCAACTGACTCCCGCAGCTTCCTCCAGGCACAAACACATGTGTTCCTTTGGTGTTTCAAACATTTGCCAGCCACAAACAGAGTCCTGGGGAGGGTCTGAGAGACACCATATTTGTTTTGTTACTACTGCCAGACTCAGACTGGGAGACAGAATTGGTTCCCTTGCTGGCAAAATTCCCTTGTGCTATGCAGGATGTTTACACAGTAAGCCTAGAATGCCCAGGAGGCTGTGGGGTGCACTGTGCTGTGGGAGCCACACTGAACCCAGGGGTCTCACCTACTCTCTGACACTGCCCACCCTTTGTAGTGCGGAGGCTGCCAGCATCGGGTTCATCATTGTTATTGACCGGCGAAGGGACAAGTGGAGCTCTATAAAGGCATCCTTGACACGAATAGCTGTAAGTACTTATTTTTGTGTTACTATTATTATAAAAGTCATTGAAATTATCTGTTTAAGTATTTCATATCAAAGTCCTGGGGAAAAGGCAATTATGTCAAATTTTGGGAAGGTCTTTGTAGCAGGTGCTATTGTGTTATTCATGACCCCTCTGCCACCTGGAGGTCACCCATAGACAATTCCTAAGCATGGAAAGGGCTTTCTGAGCATCTCTACCTTACTGACTTCTCTGGTCACTGAAGAGGGATAAGGAAGGAAGGCTGGAAAGTTACTGATTCAGGAGTAACCTGTGATCGTTGAGTTAGAGGAATTGGTGGATGAATATTCCAGTTTGTATACCCTTCAGTGGGACAGTTCTGATGTGTGTTCCCTACAGTATCTCAGGGGGTCTCAGCCCCTTTTTCCTATAGCAAGAACCCCATAACTGATACATTGGCCCTCTGTTCCTTGTCGTTTTTCTTCCTCATTTGTGTTTTCTAAAATCACCTCCCCAACAAACTACTTGAACACAAATGTTTGTTCTGAGGGTTTGATTTAAGGGGCAACCCAGTTAAGACAGTGTTTCAAATTATTTTTGTTTATTTTTTATTATGTCCACAGGTATGGTTTATTGAGGGATAATGGGACAGACCAAAAGGAAAAGACACATAGGACAAAATATGGAAAGTTCCAAATGTAAAGCTTCCGTTGTCCTTGGTAGGCATTATGCTCCCAGTACGGATGTGTGATAATCCACAGGGACTCCTGTCAGCCAGGGAAGCTCACCTGAGTTTCTGTGTCCAGAGTTTTTACTGGGGTTTCATTACATCGGCGTGACTGATCGACTGATTCCAATATTGTTGAAATCAATCAAATTATTTTCTCACAGATTAGAAAGACAATGGCAAAAACAGACAGAATGATATTTAATTAGCTTGATTAGAGGTGTGCTTGCTCTTGGCATTAAATTGTATGATCTTGGAAAGGCTCCCTTTTCCTTATGAATCTGATTTTGATCACTGTTGTTGCCTTCAGCAAGTAGAAATATCCTCCCTCTGTGGGAACCTCAGACCTGTGAACTCAGCCACATGGTCAAGCAGAGATACCTTGGGGCAGCCACATCAGTATTTTTACCTGAGCACACACTCTCTGGGGCAGGTGGCAGTGGCTAAAGAGGGTGGGGGTGTGGGTGGGAAGTAAAGCATGTGCAGGAGTTAGGACAGGAGAGGGATGCTGGAAGCCTCACTTGTACCCACATAGAGAAGCAGCCACACACAGACCTGCACGCACACATTATCCCTCTTAGATGGTGGTACAGCCTCATCCAGATTAGCTAATTGTGTCTCAGCTAACTAATTGTGTCCTGTCACAACACAACAAAGTGCAAGGTTCTTCTGTTTAGGAGCTTCTATTTCAAAGACTAGAGAAGGAAGTTCTCCCTTCTGTTTCTGCAGAGATTGTTTTGTCCCTTTAGTTTAGTTTTGGTTACAGGATTTATCTTTGTAATAATTGGCACGATTGTTGATGCCCGTGACTGTTGCAGTGGTCTGGCTTCTAGAGCCTTCTGGTTTTCTAGGATTCATAGGCAATGTTTGAATGTTATAATACTTGACCTAATTTTTCCCGGAGTTACATTTATCACTTCATGTTTAAAAGATGCTGTAGTGCAATAATCCCCAAATCTGGCTACCTTTCACAATTTCTTCAAGTATTTATTGAAAATACAAATGCCTAGATTTCATCCCAATCCTAATGAATCATAATAATCTGGAGTAGGCTCGGCGCCTGTGGCTCAAGCGGCTAAGGCGCCAGCCACATACACCTAAGGTGGCGGGTTCAAATCCCCAGCCCAGGCCCGCCAAACAACAATGATGGCTGCAACCAAAAAATGGCCAGGCGTTGTGGCGGGTGCCTGT
>CAUYQS010113642.1:0-18648 GCA_963574585.1 Otolemur crassicaudatus | reverse complement strand
GGACTCGCTCTCGAGCCCTGAGTGGGACTGCTCTCGGACTCACTCTCTGCTCTCGGACTCGCTCTCTGCTCTCGGACTCGCTCTCTGCTCTCGGACTCACTCTAGTGCCCTGAGTGGGACTGCTCTCGGACTCACTCTCTGCTCTTGGACTCACTCTCTGCTCTCGGACTCACTCTCTGCTCTCGGACTTGCTCTCTGCTCTGGGACTTGCTCTCGGGCCCTGAGGGGGACTGCTCTCGGACTCACTCTCTGCTCTCAGACTCACTCTCTGCTCTCGGACTCGCTCTCTGCTCTCAGACTCGCTCTCGAGCCCTGAGTGGGACTGCTCTCGGACTCACTCTCTGCTCTCGGACTCGCTCTCTGCTCTCGGACTTGCTCTCTGCTCTCGGACTCACTCTTGTGCCCTGAGTGGGACTGCTCTCGGACTCACTCTCTGCTCTCGGACTCGCTCTCTGCTCTCGGACTCGCTCTCTGCTCTCGGACTCACTCTTGTGCCCTGAGTGGGACTGCTCTCAGACTCACTCTCTGCTCTCAGACTCACTCTCTGCTCTCGGACTCGCTCTCTGCTCTCGGACTCACTCTCCGCTCTCGGACTCGCTCTCTGCTCTCGGACTCGCTCTCTGCTCTCGGACTCACTCTCTGCTCTTGGACTCGCTCTTGTGTCCTGAGTGGGACTGCTCTCGGACTCGCTCTCTGCTCTCGGACTCACTCTCTGCTCTTGGACTCACTCTTGTGTCCTGAGTGGGACTGCTCTCGGACTCACTCTCTGCTCTCAGACTCACTCTCTGCTCTCGGACTCACTCTCTGCTCTTGGACTCACTGTTGTGCCCTGAGTGGGACTGCTCTCGGACTCGCTGTCTGGTCTTGGACTCACTCTCTGTTCTCGGACTCACTCTTGTCATTCCTTGTCACTTTTCCGGCACTGCTCACTCCGCTGAACACCGCACCTGGGCTGCTTGGGGTGGGAGGCAGAGATTCCTGGGCCTGGAGGTGCTGGGACTCTGACTGCAATCTTGAGGGTAGGGGATGAACAAGAAGGCTGGGAGGGGGAGGAACAGGTGGGTGGCCATTCCCTCTTTTTGAGGAGGACAGACAGTTGTGCATGTGGGCAGAAAAACACCCAGCGTAAAACATGAAATGAAGGAATAACATACAAATAATAAAAGCCAATGGAATAATAAAAAAAAATTGTTTTCAACAGAATGTATTTCTGAAGAGCTCACCACTTTTTTTCTTTTTTTGATACAGAGCCTCACTCTGTCACCCTGGGTAGAGTGTCGTGTCATCACAGCTCACAGCAAACTCAAACTCTTCCTGCCTCAGCCTCTCAAGTAGCTGCAGAAACTTGCCACCACATGCAGCTAGGTTTTCTCATTTGTAATAGAGACAGGATCTCACTCTTGCTCAGGCTGGTCTTGAACTCCTGAGTTCAAGAGATCCACCTGCCTCAGCCTCCTAGAGTGCTAGGATTACAACTAGGAGCCACTGTGCCTGGCCACATTCCCCCGACCCCACCCCCCACCAAAGAAATACCTTGAAAACACACTTGGGGTGAAAGTGCTTAAGGCATGTGAAGTAAAAAGTAATGCTCAGGACATTTCTCCCCACTATAAACAGGTAGAGAGGTTGAAAGAAAACCAGTTTGGCAAAAGAAAAGTTGTATGAGAACTTTCCATGGGAATATGACAGGCTTTGTGCTGTTCAGCAGAAATTATAAAATTATATTGTGCTCAGAGTTAGATGTTTCCATTGCAACCACTGAAGAAATTATATTCTGTATTCAAATCAAACAAGAGCTTAGAAAATAATCATAAAACCACATAGGGCCTCCTGTGCAGCAAACAGGATCTTTGATACATATTAACCCATTTACTCTCAAAGTTCCCTCCTCGTCCATCAGGTGGTTATTACTACTCTTCCTGTTTTCAGATAAGACACCTGGTAAGTGGGAGAACCAAGATTTGAACCCAGGCTCTTTGGTTTCAGAGTTGCTGCCATTAGCTGCAACCTGTACAGACTGGTTGCTTATGGACTGGTAGAGAACCCCCAGCTGTCCCTTCTCCTCCAAACACCTTTACTCATATACAGGCATGCGACTGACTTTTGTATAGCTAAAATATATTGCTAAGTTTGAGCATTTCTGCATAGTTTTTTGGTTGTGGTATGTATACAACCAAATCATTTTCAGAGAATGACAGTTTTATTTACTTCTTTTCAAATTCTTATGCTTTAATTTATCTTTTTATTGCACTAACTAGAATACCTAAGGCAATGTTCAAAGGAATAAAATGGTGAAAGCAGGTATCTTTGTCTTGTCTTAAATTTAAAAAATAATATTTTATATAATTTTCTGGCTAGAATAATGTTTACAAATCTTCTTTATCAGGTTAAGGACATCAGTTTATATTAAAAGTTCAGTTTTTATCATGAATGAGTGTTGAATTAAACTGAACACTTTTTCTATATGTGTTGAGATAATTGTATGATTTTTTTGGATGTTCAATTTGCCAGTGTGATGATTGGAAATGAAAGTATTCCACAAATTTAATTATTATGTTAGCTGTGGGTTTGTCACATCTGAGCTCTATCCTATGGAGAAGTGTGGCTTCTCATCTATGTTAGACATCCAGAATTTCTCACATTCTTGGGAAATCCTTATGGATAGTTCACTGCCTGAAGTTTCTTGATGTCATTTGTACATATTCTCTGTAATCTACTACACAATTTGTTTCAAGAAACTTGGGCTCATTCAGGATGTCTAGACTTCTGACAGCTGTTAAAGGCCTCACTATTTCTTCATCAGTGTCTACTTTACGCTTTTAAGAAAGAAACATTCTTTACTGAGAAAATAAATGAAAAGTTCTTTTCTTTTTCTTTTCATAATACATCAATATTTTGCTACTGGCCCAAAGCAGTAAGCTTATTTATTGGAACTTCGTTTAAAACGCCTTTGTACATGTTCCAAGCAGATCCAGTGTGAATCTGAGCTCTTTGTAGCTGTGCCCTCTCTCACGGTGACAGAGTCTGGTCATACCCCTCCTTGGAATCGGAAAGGATTTGAGGATACGGCATTTCAGTTCTTCACGTATGATCTTTACTTGAGCTCTTTCCTTTTAGCCTGTTTTTTTCGAGGATTTATTTCTAAGAAAAACTCACTGCTTTTTTCTTCCTTTTTGGCAACTCTGAGGGAAGGTTATTTATAAAATAAGCTTATTTCCCTTACTAAACCACATAGTTTCAGGGTTGACTCTCAAGTGTGTATGTGTATGCCAGAGTGCTATGGGCTGAATGTTTGTGTCTCCCCAGAATTCATGGTTATTAGGAGATGGAGCCAGTGCCTAGTCCACCCTTCAGAGCAATTTTGGAATTCTTTTTCTGGAGTTCCCACCAGAGCTGTCATTGTATGAAGTCTGATATTCACAAACTCATCCTAGAAGAATTGCTGTGAAGGGTGGATTAGGTATTAGCATCTGCACACAGCTCCCCAAGGAGAAGACCTCGAAGGTGGCTGTAGTAAGATTCAGCAAGGAGGTAAGCAGCACTTTTACTAGGATGAACTCTGGAACTTAATTGTTCAACCTCATAGTTCAAACTACTATAGCTATGCTGCATAACCCCACACTGGGTTCAGATCACCACAGAGTAAGGAGAATGGAGAGTCCTAGGTAGCAGAGGTAGGGATTTATGGATTTGTGGCCTCTACCAATAGTATTCTAGTGAATATATATATTATACATATGTGTCTGTGTATATATACATATGTGTATATATATAAATGTATACATATATTTTTTGTTTGTTTTTTGTTTTTGAGACAGTCTCACTCTGTTCCCCTGGGTAGAGTGCCATGGCATCATAGCTCACAGCAACCTCCAATTCTTGGGCTCAAGCAATCCTCCTGCCTCAGCCTTCAGAGTAGCTGGGACTACAGATACCCACCACTAGGCCTGGTTATTTTTCCTGTTTTTAGTAGAGACAGGGTCTCTCTCTTGCTCTGGTGGGTCTGGAACTCCTGAGCTCAAGGGATCCTCCTGCCTTGGCCTCCCAGAATGTTGGGATTACAGGCGTGAGCCACTGTGCCTGCCCTATACTGGTAAATATTTAATAACTGGATCTCCAGAAATAAAACACTGTTTTGTATTGTGTGTCAATGTCCCCATAGCTGACTTCAAGCTGCCATCATAATGCCCTCAGCAGGGAGCTGGGAAGAGATGAGATTCATGCAGTCAACGTGTTCACAGAGAAAGCAGTAAGTTTGCCTCTGGGCATGGGGGCGGTGTAAGAAGGCATAGATCCCCTTGAGCAGATGCACGGGATACAGGCACACTTAAGTCATACATAAAAGGAGATGCCATAAGAAGGGATCCCACTAGAATCGTGGCTACTCTCAAGGGTGTTTCCAGGTAGCTTGAGCTGTCTAATGAAGGAAGAAACATTGTTTCTCTATCAACATTATAGGCAGAGTATTTAAACAAGAGAAATTGATGGTTTCTTTGGAAGTAAACTTTTAGCTCCTTGAGTGGACACCCAAGCCACACGAATGGTGCTGGTTTCTTCCTCTTCTCAAGGTGAGAATCTGAGCAGTCTTTCTCACCAGCATTGCCTGCTGCTGGCAACACAGATCATCTGGCTCAGGTGAGTGTGAGCCAACACCTGCCTTTCAAGGTTACTGTGAGGAACAGGAACAGTTTATAAAAGCATTTGTGCAGCACAGTTAAGGGCGCCACATAGCTCTCATTCTAAGCCTAAGAATTTCAATATGGAATTCCAGGTGATGTTTCTTTTCCAAAAGGTGGCAGATGTCAAAAATTGATTCTCTTTTTTTGTGTGTGTCTGTGCATTTTTTCTTTTTTGATCAAGAATATTGAATTTATCTTTTAAAAATAATTATTCAAGCCGAGACAATAGCAATATTATGCTCATTATTATATTTTATGTTTGTTCACTCAGGGTAAGAAGTAAAATAATACCTGTATTAGGAATGCTAAATTAATAAGAAATAATCTATTATTTACCATTCTACATTTTACATTTTATTATTATTATCATTATAATTCTTTGCTCAGTAATGTCTTACAATAATGATAACATCAGAAAGTGTTGTTCATTGGATAGCTCTTTCTGCCTTCCAATTGACCCTGCAATCCTATTGGTGGGTATCTACTCAAAAAAAACAGAATCATTTTACCACAAGGACATTTGCACCAAAATGTTTACTGTGGCCCAATTCATAATTGCCAGGATGTGGAAGCAACCCAAGTGTCCATCAACCCATGAACAGATTAACAAACTGTGGTATCTGTACACCATGGAGGACTCTTCAGCCATAGGAAAATATAGGGACTTTACGTCTTTTGTGTTTACCTGGTTGGAGTTGAGACACATTTTTCTTAGTAAAGTATCTCAAGGATGGAAAAGCAAATATCCAAGTACCCAATACTAATAAGAAACCAATATATAAACAGCTACATGCTCACATGAAAGAAAAAGCACAAGTTTTATAGTCCAGTGAGAGGGAGGGAAGAGGAGACAGGGAAGGGGGGATGGTGATGGGTGAGATCTCACCTGCTGTGCACAGTGTGAGGGTGGTCAGCACACCCCCTGGTGGGCGGGATCTCACCTGCTGTGCACAGTGTGAGGGTGGTCAGCACGCCCCCTGGTGGGCGGGATCTCACCTGATCTGCACAGTGTGAGGGTGTTCAGCACGCCCCCTGGTGGGCGGGATCTCACCTGATCTGCACAGTGTGAGGGTGGTCAGCACGCCCCTGGTGGGCGAGATCTCGCCTACTGTGCCTAGTGTGAGGGTGCTCAGCATGCCCCCTGATGGGTGGGATCTCAAGTAACGTGCACATTGTGAAGGTGCTCAGCACGCCCTGGCTCCCGGTGGGATCTCACCTGATGTGCACAGTGTGAGGATGGTCAGCACACCCCCTGGGTGAAGGGCTCAACTATAACTTGAACTCTACCTTAGACATGAAAACAATGTAACCTAAACATTTGTACCCTCATGTTGATCTGAAATTAAAAAAATATATATATAATAAATAAATAAATTTACAAAATCAATTCTTTTTTAATCCTACTAATTTATTCCCTTAGTTTTTGGGTTTATGTAAAGGAATCGATCAAAAAATTGATAAGAGCAGAAATGTTCCAAACTTGGGCAAAATAAGAGCATCATGTGGACTACCATGTCATTAATAATTTACCATACATTTAACTGATTATTCTTTAGGTAGTTTGCCACATGCATTATTTATGGGGTCTTCCATTTTGGCAGACTACAGCTGTCATATTAATTTTTAATCAAGTTGTGAAATTTTATGAGAAATGCTTAAAACCAGGTGGATTTTAAAAAGGATGTCTAGGACAGAGTATTCAAAGGTGTTCTAAATATCGAATATCAAAATGGCTTTAAGGACGATAGTTAAGACAAGTCAAACATTCAGTTTCTCTTGATAAACCTAGAGCTTGTTTGTGGCTATAAAATTTCATATTTTTTGGCTTTAAAGAAGAAGCCAAGAACTGAATATTTATGACCATGAGCCTGTCTCTTATGTTATGTTTCCTCAAGGGCTTTTACATCGCCCAAAGGAGAAAATGGAAAGTGACGCTCTTTGCAGTCTGCCAAATGCTAACCTCTTTCCCCCCAAATGCAGTGCAAAAATTATCTTAGTATTAAAATGCGTAAACTGGAGGGATCATGAAAGGACAAGTTCAATAGCTTCCAGAAATTATTAACAAGGTTAATTCTCCACTTGCTTCCCATAAAAGCACCAACAAATGAGGCTTCCTCAAGTGTGTTGCTATCAAATGGCCTGGAGATGAAAATTTCAGGTCTAAATTTCTAAGAGTTGAGTGTTATTCTTAGTATAGACTAAAAGTAAAAAGTCAGTAAACTACAGATCCTGTAAAAGAAACCTCTGTTCTAACAGATTTTGTCTGACTTGCTAGGAAGAAGTTACATTTACAGTCTGAGTTAGGACCTACCAAGCTGGCAAGCTGGCAGGAAGTGTAAGATTTGTCTGTGATTTACAGGCTTCATGACCTTGGATTGACCATCAGACATCTCTGAGGCTTACCCCTTACATTTACTTTTTTTTTTTTTTTTTTTTTTTTTTTAGACACAGAGTCTCACTTTGTTGCCCTCGGTAGGGTGCTATGTTGTCACAGCTCACAGCAACCTCCAGTTCTTGGGCTTAAGCAATTCTCTTGCCTCAGCCTCCCGAGTAGCTGGGACTACAGGCACCCGCCACAATGCCTGGCTAACTTACCCCTTACATTATTAGACTTTTATTATATGTGTGTGAGTCTGAATTTGACACAAAACACAAAGGGACACTGTCTCAACTGTAAAGACATGAGACCCAAAATTAACTAAATGATTTGAATGATTGGAAATCTAGACAGGACTAAGCCCTTTGAGTAAAAACTCATTCAAACAGCATGCTCTATTTCTATATTTAGGCATAAGTGTGATTCATTCACACAATACTTTGATGTTTTAATAAAGTTAAGAAGGAAATAAATTTTTCCTGTCACGTTGTTTCTAGTTTTTTTTTCCCCCTTCAGATTTCCTGCCTAGAAATTTGCTTGCACAAATCATCTTAATAATAATCACTTAAGTCGTTGGACACAGTGGCTCATGCTTGTGATCTCAGCACTCTGGGAGGCCAGGGCAGGTGGATTCCTTGAACTCAGGAGTTCAAACCAGCCTGAGCATGAGCAAGACCCCATCTCTACTAAAAATAGAAAACTAGCCTGGCATGGTGGCAGGTGCCTGTAGTCCAAGCTGCTCGGGAGGCTGAGGCAGGCAGATCACTAGAGCCAAGGAATTTGAGGTTGCTGTGAGGACGCTAAACCATGTCACTCTACCCAGGACAACAGAGTGAAACTCTGTCTCAATAATAAGTAAAATAAAAAATAAAATGAATAATCACATAAGTAACTTGCATTCTTGCCTTTCCAACTAACGATTAAGTTGCCAGAATCTCATCTTTGTGCATGGAGACCCTTGGAGAGAAGGAAGGTATATCTGAGGAGAAAGCTTCTGCCCAGAGCAGAGCAAGGCTTCCCACGTTTTAATGTGGACAGGAATTATTGGGGTCCTAGTTACCTGGCAATTCCAATGTGGCTGGTCTGGGTTTGGGGCATGGCTGAGGCTCTGCTCAGGTAACACCCGTGTTTCAGGACAGTATTATCGTCAGGAGAGGTTGGGAGCCCCGAGGAGCTGTCTTTGCAGAGAGGAGGCAGCAGGTAGGTGGGGAGACCCGGCAGTGGCAGGTGAAGGGGTAAGATGTCGGGCCAAGTTCCCTGTGCAAGGAGCATTGATTTGTTCTCCAGACTTCCTCTCCCACAGGCTTATTTTTTTTCATATAATGGTCTGATTATTCTGAATATTTAATTGGGTGCTTAACACAGATAGTGAATTAGATTTCCCTCAAGGAATCTCCTTGGTGAAACCTAATCCGGGATATTATGTTTACTGTCTGACTCTGACAGATGTCAGGGAGCGCCTGCAGCCTCAGACTGGCCTGCGCCTCTGTGTGGCTTGGGAGACAAGAGGACAGAGGAAAGCACAACCCAGAAATAGACCCCCTTCCTGCCCCTTCTCTCCACCGTCAATGAAAGAGCTTGGATCAGGTTTTTTTTCCTTCCTTTTTAAAGTTCCATATGTGAGTGATGAAAAGGATGGCCCCTTCCCATGTTGACCCCTCTGTTCCCTCCTTTTTTTCAATATAACTGGAGACACATGAAGAGCATTTACTCTGGCTTTGTGTTTTTAAGATATGTAGCAGTGGGGGATGAGTGTCTGAGGGGTTACAGAGTTAGTTTGAGGGAATAGACAAAAACAAATGAGAGAAGAAAAGATGCTTATTGCTTCATCAGGACAGGGGACCATATGGCAAAGCACAGCTGAGAATCTTTTTTAAAAATTCTTTATTAAATCATAACTGTGTACGTTAATGCATTTATAGGCTATAATGTGCTGCTTTGATATACAATGTGGAATGCTTGAGATAGAGTCTCACTCTGTCATCCTGGGTAGAGTGCCGTGGTATCGTCATAGCTCACCTCAAACTCCCAGGCTCAAGTGATCCTCCTGTCTCAGCCTCCCAAGTAGCTGGGACTTCAGGTCTGCCACTATGTCTGGTTAGTTTTTCTATTTTTAGTAGACATGGGTCTCCCTCTTGCTCAGGCTGGTCTCAAACTCCTGAGCTCCAGGGATCCTCCTGCTGTGGCCTCCCAGAGGCTGGGATTATAGGCATGAGCCACCAATCCCGGCTCCAGCTGGGAATCTTTTTGTCCTGATTACACTTGAATCAATCCCTGGTTTTCTGGGACTTTGGATATATCAATAATAGATATCTCCATGGCCACGAGTGAACAGATGAATAAGGAGGCTGCAATGAAGCCAGGTTTTCTCTAGATATGTCCAGTGTGGCTGAAGCTCAGAGAGCTCCAGGCCATCCAGCTGTGACCTGCTGAAGGGATGGCCCCTTCCCATGTTGACCCCTCTGTTCCCTCCTTAAAATGCCTCTGGCATTCTCCCCACCTTAGCTTCTTCTACCCACCCAGTTTCCTATTGCTTCTCCGTGACCTTGATTTGTCCCCTTACAGACTCAGTACTTAATATGTCACACACCCCTGCTGGTTTGGTTTTTTTTAAGTCTGCGTGACTAATCTGAAGGTTCTGGCAGTAGAGATGGGTTTTTATAAGTGCTTGTTATTCCCTCACATTTACAGTTAGACCTGCAAAGGGTGGCTATTAAATAAATGCTAAGTGAATAAATGAATGCATGAATAGATGCTCAGGTGTGGTGAACAAATGAATGAATAGCACGAAAGTCTGGGGTCTACAAATAAAAAGCTGTTGTGCTCCATGGTCCAGAGTGATTTCTATGGTGAAAGAAGGTGACCATCACTTCTCGGCCTTTGGCTAAGATCAAGTGAAAGAAGGTGACCAAGCGCTTTCTGCTGATGTGCAAGAGATCCTCTAAAGTCAGTTTAAAAGATTCTGATTTTGTTTATTGTATAGCTAAACTACTGAAATAGCTAACCCAGTGTTTTTCAACCTTTTTTTTTAATCTCACAGCACACTTGAATGCATAGTTAACCTCCCATGGCACACTTAAATTATATTGATTAAAAAAATTAAAAAATGGAACATACTTCCTGTGCTTTGAACTTCCTTTGAAAATAATTGAATGAAAGACCAGTAACAGTTTTCGTGGGATACCTAAGACCCTCTCACAGCACACTGGCTGAAAATCACTCAGCTACTAGCTAGAGGGACACAGACGGCCTTCATTTCTAGCAGTAAAGGAAGTTGCCCTTCTTAGATTCGTCTGAAGTTGGACAGGTTTCAGAGTTAAGGGTGAATTGCAAGATTCCTATTTGTGGCAGACGGGTGAATATGTGGTTTTTGAGGATGAATCGTCCTTTCTCGGTTAAAAGAGTGGCCTCTGTATAATGCCTACATTTTAAACTACTAACGTAAGATAGCTAAGCCTGGCTTCCGCCATTTTGTTTTTAAAATAAAGAATACTTTCTTAGTTAAGATATCATGTGAAAAACAATCCAATCTGCTTGGTTGTCACCACTGTCTCACCAACTGCTTTGTCCTGCTCAAATTCCACATCCTGCCCAGGCAGGTAACGAGGCTCTAAGAATCTAATGGAACAGGACACTTCCTGCCTCTCCACTTTAACTTTGATGTTCCTGGTTGAAACTTGTTACATGTTGTGGTTGCGACACATTAACAAATAATGCGCCGTATTGTCACTAGGAAAGCTCTTTCTTATGTGTTTCCAATGAAAATGAATAGAAATTAACAAATAATTATAAATAATTAATTACGACACATTAACAAATAATAAGCCGTATCTTCACTAGGAAAGCTCTTTTTTATGTGTTTCCAATGAAAATGAATAGAAATCCTTTCTCAGGGGTCAGGATGAAAGAATTTTTATTAAAAGAGTTAAAAGAATTATACACACTGTGGTATCTTTGTTTAAACAAGTAAAAGTCATTTTATTTCTAGTGACTAAGGCATTTTAATATTGGCTTAAAATGACAAGATAAACCATTTTTCATTACCAAATAAAACACATACAAAAAAGTGAATGGATATCTCAGCCAGGTTTAGAAGTCTGAGGTTCTGTCTGACATGGTGTTCTGTGACCACTAATTATCATGATTTAAGAAATTTAAGTATCCTTCTGATGACGGGGAAGATAGCACAGCCTGTCACTGGGGGTTAAGGCAGTGTTTTTCAACCTTTTTCTAATCTCATGGCACACTTGAACTTATAGTTAAAGTTCCACAGCACACTTACATGATGATCAGAAAAAAAAAAAGAATCAAAAAAAACTTCTGTACTTTGAACTTCTTCAAAAATAATTTAATTAATGCTCTTTAAAATTTTTTGCAGCACACCTAACATCCCCTCACCGTACACTGGTTGAAGATCCCTGGCTTATGGTTTCTTTATGTCTGAGGATGTTCCCTCAATCACGGAAAATGAGCCAATAAGAGGACTGAACACGAGAAGGAGGTTCGAGTCTGTGTTTTGCACTTTCAGAAATACATTTTCTCTCTGAACCTCATTTTCTTCATCTGTAGAATGGGTTAGAAATACCTATCCTAAAAGTGTTGTTTTTTTTTTTTTTTTTAAATTTGAGATTAATGTGAAGGTACAGACAACAAGGTTATAATGTTTGTGTTTGTTAGGGAGAGCCCCTCGTGCTGTACGCCCCACTCCCAGGAGGTGGGCCATACACCCTTCCACTGTGCCCAGCAGGGGGAGCTCACCAATCCCCCGACGTCTTCCCTGCTTCTCCCCTGCCCCCCCTCCCTCCAACCTGAACTGAGGCTTTTCTCTTGGGTAGGTGTGTATTAGTTCATATACTGGCTTCATATTTGTATTGAGCACATTGGATTCTTGCTTTTCCATTCTTTCTTTTTCTTTGTTTTGGGGGGGACAGTCTCACACTGTTGCCTTCTGTAAAGTGCTGTGGCGTCATAGCTCACGCAACCTCAAACTCTTGGGCACAAGTGATTCTCTTGTCTGAGCCTTCCAAGTAGCAGAGACTATAGGCACCCACCACAACACCTAGTTATTTTTTAGAGATGGGACTCACACTTGCTCAGGTTGGTCTCCAACCCCTGAGCTCAGGTGATCCACTGGTGTCAGCCTCCCAGACTGCTAGGATTATAGGCGTGAGCTCCATACCTGGCATTGCTTTCCCATTCTTGAGATACTTAGAGGAATGTTTCACCTCCATCCAGGTCAACAAAAAAGATGTAAAATCTCCATGGAATAGTACTCCATGTTGTACACACACCACCATTTGTTAATCCTTTCCTGGGTTGAGGGGCATTTAGGTTGTTTGCACATCTTGGTGATTATAAATTGAGCTGTGATAAACAATCTAGTGCAAACTTCCTTATAATAAAAGTGTGTTTTAAGGATTAAATGCTACAGTAAGGAATGCAAACCTCCTATATGGAATCTGCAGCTGTATGAGAGGCTCAGATTTTTTTTCTTAATTTCCTTCTCCTTAGCTCATAGCAAGGGGGAACACATTCAGGCTAAAATTTCTATCTGCAAAACTTCAAGGAACTGATGAGTTTAAAATAGTTTTTTTTTTTTTTCTTTTTTTGACAGAATCTCACTATGTTGCTCTTGGTAGATTGCCATGGTACTCTACTCAAAGCAACCTCAAAATCCTGGGCATTGCTGATTCTCTTGCTTCAGCCTCCCAAGTAGCTGGGACTACAGGCACCTGCCACAACGCCTGGCTATTTTTTAGTTGTAGTTGTCATTGTTGTTTGGCAGGCCCGGGCTGGATTCGAACCTGCCTGCTCTGGTTTATATAGCTGGTGCCCTAGTCTCTGAGCTACAGGCACCGAGCCGAGTTTAAAATAGTTTTAAATGTTACAACCATAAAACCATCAATATCAAATCAGCCTTTCCCAGTGGGGAGAAAGCCCTGCCCAGCTCTCTCACTGCAGAGATTGGCAAAGCTGGCCTCTGTTGACATCTTCTGGTGACACAGGGTCAGTTAAGATAACCAGATTTAGCGAATAAATAGGCAGGACACAATTGGGGACATAGTTATACTAAAATTTGTTTATCTGACATTCACCTATTACTGGGTAACATGTATTTTACCTAAAAGTTCCAGCCTGAATTCCTTTACACATCTTTACTATAGACACGTTACTATGCTTGAACTTATCCTGGACTTCACTCTTCTCTATAGTGTCATCTGGGTTCTATGTGTATTAAAGCCCATTGTCTGGTCACCCATGACACCACTCTGTTAATAAGGGTTTGCCAGGGAAAAAGTATTGAATGAGATGCAGCTCTCCCTTCTCACGACAGGCTAATGTCACCAGTCTGGTGAGATTGTGTTTAAGTGATCTAGAAGAAGAACTCAATTGGCTTTTGAAAAAATAATCTTAAATAATAATACAGGATAAATCTGTGAGTCAGTTCTGTACACTCTGTTCATATTTTTATCCATCTAGGCCATAATCCAGCAGGGGATAGAGTGTATACTTCTTCCCATAAAATTCTGTTATTCTGGATTTTGTGTTTATCGCCCCGTTGTCACACAAAATTATTTTGTTTTATTCTGGGAATTTGCATTTTGTGACATGGAATAGTTTTTCCCATCTTTTTTCCCCCAGGACATGGATGGGGGCAATGTTCTAATTAGGAAGTATACTGAAGCATGAACATCTTGGGCCCTGACATGCTTGGTCCCAGAATTGCTCCGTGGTAAATTGAGGGACATTGACCTGGTAGGAGCAGGGAGACTCGGGAGGGAGGTCTGGGTGCCTCAGTTATTCTTCCTCAGAGGCACCATGACCACTAAGGTTGTCACTCAAACCTGTGAATTCAGGCACCAGTCCTGAACCTGAGAGGTGCGTGTCCTTGCAATAATGACTCACTGTCCTCTATTTCATTCTTCTCAGCTCTGGTACAGGAATTATAATTATATAATTAAATTATACAACTTGGCAAAAGATTTAAATAATTATAAACAAATAATTTCTCTAAATGAATAGAATACAATGTTATTCATGTAAATTATTTATACACTATTCACTACTCATGTTATAACAATATGGATATTCACTTTGTGATATTAAATTATAGTTCATTATTTACAGGACATTGTCCAGAAATTACAGATACATCTACTTTTTTTTTTCTGAGACAATCTTACTCTGTTGCCCTGGGTAGAGTGCCATGTCATCATCATAGCTCACAACAATTGCAAACTCCTGGCTTTGAGTGATCTCCTGCCTTAGCCTCCCAAGTAGTTAGGACTATAGACACCCACCACCACACCTAGCTAGTTTTTCTGTTTTTAGTATTGATGGGATTTGCTCTTGCTCAGGTTGGTCCTGAACTCCTGATCTTAAGCAGTCCACTTGCTTTGGCCTCCCAGAGTGCTGGGATTATAGGTGTGAGCCACTGCGCCTGACAGATACCTCTACTTTGATATATGTACACTTGTATATGTCTAAACATTATTTGCCTCAAGATAATGGTTTTTGATATTTTTCACTATTTTTTAAAAATTTATATTGAATAAAGTGATAGGAAACATGTCATTGTTTTTTCCTCTTAAATCAGTGATTTTCAACCTGTGATAGGATCTTAGGTGTGCCTGGAAAATTTTTAAAGATCATTAGTTATTTTCAAAAGAAATTCAAAGCACAGTAAGCGTATTCTTTCTTTTATTCCTTTTTAGTTTTTTTTTGATCAATATCATTTAAGTGTGCCGTGGAAGTTTAACTACAGGTTCAATTGTGCTGTGAGATAAAAAGGTTGAAAAAAACACTACCTTAAATCAATAAAATCTGTTTTGTTTTTTTTAAAGAAAGTAAAGGAATCAGGGCAAAATCCTACAAAGAATCGCAGAGACTTCAAGACCACTGTTTACTCTTCTGCAGGGAGAAAAGAACAACCTGGAGAGGTTTCATTACTCATCAGGCATTAACAACGGGTACGTTCTGCTTGAATTCCTGCCCTTGCCCTTGGTGGCTGTATTAGCAAGCCCCCATTTGGAATCTGTGGAAAGGACACCCAGGGGTCTCCTCAGTCACAGGAGACACCACTGAGGCAGCAGTGAGGCTGGACTTCCGTACAGGGGATCTTTTTCTATGCTCAGGGCCTCTTTCATTCTCTTTCTGATGCTTGTTGTAAAAGGACCTGGCCATGGCTGATTATGCTTCTGTGGTGAAATACGCTTTCTCCTCTCTGAGAATCCTTGTCTCAGCTGATTACTGTTTTGTAACCTTTCCATCCTGCAGGGAATCACGCGTTTCAATCCATGCTAGACGTGAAAAAAAATGTTTTGACAGTCTTTTTTTTTTTTAATTTCAAAAGTACAGATTTTAAATAATCAAAGAGGGCTTATATAATAAAGCTTGAGGTCTCAGAAGTGCTGTCCTGTCAGTAAGGGGGAGTAGAAAAGAAGGCAGCTTCTTAAAAATAGGATCATAAAATTATAGAGCTAGAATATCTCATGAGATCATCCAGCTTCAAGGACCCAGTTTACAGACGGCAAACGGAAAACAGAGAGAATAAAAGAAGCTACAGTGATTTGCCGAAATTCATACAGCTGCTTAAAGACGGTCAGATCTATAATTTAGATCTCTTAATTTCCCATGCCTTTTTCTCCTCACTACAACTTTCAGATTTACCCCCCCGCCCTTCCCTTTCACCCTCCTTTTCTCTCTCTCCTTTCCCACCACTAGTTCTGTAAAGCTTCACAGTAAAAGTATAAATTTTGGAGTCCGGCTACCTGAGTTCAGATTCTGGCTTGCCACTTATGAGCTATGCAATCTCAGGTAGATTCTCTCTGACTCAGTTTCTTAAAAAAAAAATCTATAAAATAAATCTATTCATTCTAATCTTGAAGATTAGAACACGAATGAAAAACAACTGCTTGAGGCTGCTGTAAAAGTTCTTGCCATTGTTATTGTTATTAATCCACTTTGATGAGTGTTGATTCTTAAGAATTAGTGAAATTAAAGTACTGTACTTGATTTGTCTCATCTGTAAGGATGATTGTGATGGGGTTAGAAAGTCATTACCTAGTTAAAATGGAGAAATAGAATTAGACAGGAATTACCAGAATTTAGCTCCAAAGATGGAGCTGTGAATAGCAAAGAAAGGGAAGGGAAAAATCCTAGCTGCACTCTGGGAGGCTGAGGCGAGAGGACTCTGTGAGCTCAGGAGTTGGACATCAGTCTGAGCGAGAGTAAGATCCTCTCTCTACTAAAAACAGGAAAACTAGACAGGTGTGGTGGCAGACGCCTGTGGTCCCAGATACATAGGAGGCTGAGGCAGGAGGCTCACTGGAGCCCAGGAGTTTGAGGTTGCTGTGAGCTGTGATGATGTCACTGCACTCTACCCAGAGTGACAGAGTGAGTGAGACTGTGAGTCAAAAAAAAAATACTTCACACTTATCCCTCCCAAGTTATTAATACATGTTGAACTAGTCACTAAATGAATGTAGAAGATATTTTTGACAGCAGATTGGTTTGTTAGAGCAGTAAACTTGGAGAAGTTTTAGTTACTTGTGAGAAAAATCAAGTGGCCATTGGGTTTCCAGGGGTAGAACACTCACTTTGCTAGAGCAAGAGATTCAGACAAGACAGAAGGTGATCTTGTTGGAGCCTAAGCCGGAGCTTGCACTGATGGGATTTAGCATTTCAGGCCTTTAACTCAACTCTGAAGGAGTAGAACAAGACCAGGACTGCCCATAAAAACAAGAACATCACACCCAGCATAGCCAGCGGTAGCCTAAACCCCAATTTGAGGACCCCCCAAATTGCCTTCTCCACTTAAATGAGGGTCACCTTTGACAGCCTACTTCTGAAGCTAGCAGATCTTTGTAGCAAAACCGTACGTGGTTACTCAGATAGAAATCACTTAGGGGAAATCAGAAAAATGGCTGAAGCCATAAAAGAGAAATGTGTATGTGTGTGAAATGGAGTAGGCAGCCACCCGTCCTGCTGTGTGAGTCTGAGGGGGGCCCATCAGGCTTATGGGTTGTGTGGAGAACAGCCCATATTTTTAAGGGAGTTGTATGTTTCGTAGAAGAAAACACACCCACATAGGACACTGCTTGGTCACCTTGCCCTAGCCCAAATGCAGCAGGCCTCGATTATGGGGAGACAGACGGGAAGGGAAGGCCGCCGGAGCAGCACCCCTCGGCTCTGCAATGACAGGGAGCTAGGAGTGGTGGCCTGTCTTCACATCCCCAGAGTAACTAAGATTTATTGCCATGGACATCTCATGTTGCTTTACAATTTTTTTTCCTAGAGGTACTTGGGAGAGAGAAATCATTTTTCCTCTCTGAAAAAGAAAAGTATATCATTTAAAGTAAGACTTGGAGTGGGGGCTCGGGGGGGGGGGTGAAGAGTCTTCCAATTGGAAAGGAATTAAAGTCAGCTATGTCCCTTTTAGTTTTTCTCCATATTTTATAAACGTCCTTGTATTCTTTTGTTAATTACTTGATTATAAAGTCTTTTCAAGAATCAAATACTTTACATGGCTAAGTAGTAAAAGTTTAATTTAAAAGCATTCAACCATGACACATTTTTAGCTTAAAAATGAACCTCCTGGGCTAAGTAAATTATACTTTTTTTTTTCTGGGTCACACACTATCATATGTACTTTCTTATTTAAAACTATTACTTCAGGCATCATCTAAAATTCTTTCCTATTCTCTGCCTTTCTTGTAGCTAAGCCTCTCACCATAGAGTCTGAACTCTAACTCAGAGAAAGGAAGCTGGTTTGAGCACACTCATCCCACTTTCTGGGTGTGAATGCCTCATGGATTCAGGGAGGACACAAAGCACCCAAAGTCGAGACCCTAAAATGGTGGGGAAAGGTTCCTCTAGGGCGCGGTGATTCCTTTTATTCACAGTTGTGTCTATTTGGTACCCAGCACGGTACCTTGTACATAATGAAAACTCTGTTGAACATGAGTTTAATTGAAAGAAAAAAAGTAATAAGGGCATATGCTGTTTATTAGCTGTGTGACCTTGGGACATGCATTTAATCTTTTTGGACTTCAGTTTCAATTTTTTTTCTTCAGTCTGTAAAATCATGAAGTTTAAATTACATGGCCTATTAATTCCTCTAAGTTCCAACATTTTATAATTCCATAACAACTTAACTTGGTCCCAATAAAAGCAAACAACTGCTGAAGTGGCAGAAAAGAACAGCAAGCTTTGTCTGCTGGGTTTCTTTCCCCTGTTGTGACATCTGTCTGCCTGGGGGACACGGAGCTCCCGCAGGCTGGAGCATGTGTATATACTAAGGTGACCAGACATCACGCTTTTGGCGGGACAGTCCTGATTTTTAACAATTTGTCATGGGTCCTGCGGTGTTTTAAAAAAGCCCCGATTTTTAGAAAGAATGCACGACAAGCTAGGGAACACAGGAGAACAGGAAGGGAATATACGGTTTTCGGCTGCCATGTGGCTATTTTGCCAGGATATGCGTTTTATATTATTTTTGTTAATTTTATAATGTTAAACTTTAATAATAACAAATAATTGTTGAGAACTGCTTATCAAAGTTTGCATTGTTGTCAGGCCCTGCCCCCCCAA
>CAUYQS010113641.1:0-10283 GCA_963574585.1 Otolemur crassicaudatus | reverse complement strand
CAGTAACAATGCACTTTTCTTCATGCAGCCTTGTGTTTCCTATATATTCAATTTTCTAACATGCATTAGAATACAGTTTGTATTCTAATGATTTTATGTTTGAGTTTACAATATGGAAAAAATTTGAGGAAGGACATGACCGTGCTGATACTCCGCGGCTCCTCCAGCCAGTCCCCATGCCGCCCACTTTGCTTCCAAGACGTGGGTCGGCCTTCCTTCCTCTCTGTTCCTCAAGTCTTCTGTGCTCTCTCCTCCCTGGGCACAATTCTCCCCACACCTTCCTCTACCCCTAAGCCGCGTCTTGCCCTCCATTTTCCCCCCATAGTTTCTTTATCCATTTTTCTATTGATGGACACAGGTTGATTCCAAGTCTTGACTCTGGTGAATGCTTGCTGTAGTGAACATTCTGGAGTGCGGGTAACACTTTGACATGCTGAATTCATTTCCTTTGGATGTATACCCAGAAGGAAGATTGCTGGGACATATGGTAGTTATGTTTTTAATTTTTTGGAGGACCCTCCTTACTGTTTTTCATAATGGTTGTATTAATTTACAATCCCATGAACAGCACAGAAGGGTTCTTTTCTCCACATCCTCATCAACACTTCTGATTGTCCAGCCTTTTGGTAATGGACGTTTTTACAGATGTGACGTTAAGGGTCCATAGTGTTCTCACTGTGTCTCTTCCTGATTTTCCATTGTCTTCCTATCCTCTATTCCATTTATTCCTACTGCAGTCATTATTATTTCTTCTTTAGTTATATAGGAGTGTCACTTTTTTTCATATATTTGTGATTTTTTTCCATTTTTAAAATCTATATTGACTTTTATTTATAGTCCATTTATTTGTAGTCCATTGTGGTTAGAGAACACACTTCTTATGAGTTAAGCATTTTAAATTCATTGAGGTTTGTTTTATGGCCTGACATATTGTCTTTGGAGAATGTTTGGTGTGCACTTGAGAAGCATGTGCTTTCTGTTTGTGGGTGGAGTGTTCTGTAGATGTCTGTTGAGACTGGGTGGCTTATCCCATTGGTTGAGTCTTCTGTTTCCTTGCTGTTCTTTTCTGTAGTTGTCCTAGCTTTTGATGAATGAAGGGTTTTGGTCTCCATCTATTATTATTGAGTTGTCTATCTCTTCAACTGTTTCAGTTTCCCCTTGATGTATTTTGGGGCTCTCTTGTTAAATTGACCCTTTTGTCATTATAACATGTCCTTCTTTGGCTCTAGTAACAAGTTTTGTCTTAAAGTCTGTTTTGTCTATTTTAATAGTGTAACCACTCCAGCTTTCTTTTGGTTATTGTTTGCATGACATATTTTCCCCATTTTACTTTGAACCTATTTGTGTCTTTGAATCTAAAGTGCAACTCTTATAGGTAGTATATAATTGGATCATGTTTTAAAATTTTAATCCATTCTACCAGTCTATGTCTTTTAATTAGAGTGTTTAATTCATTTAAGTTTAATGTAATTACTGATGAGATAGGGATTACTTCTTCTATTTTAATATATTCTGTATCTGTTTATAATTTTTGCTCTCTGTTCTTCCATTACTGCTTCCTTTTGTGTTAAATAGTTTCTGGAGTAATATTTTAATTACCTTGTCTATATATTTTTGAGTTATTTTTCTTAGTGGTTGCCCAGGGGAAGACAGTTAACATCTTAATTTATAACAGAGTAATTAAGATTAAGACATGGGAATGTAAATTAGTACAACCATTATGGAAAACAGTAAGGAGGGTCCTCAGGAATTCAGATTAATTCCTCCTGGCCTGCAGAGGACAGAAAAAAAAAGGGGGGAAGAAACAAATTAATTTCAATAGTATACCAAAACTTTGTTCCTAAGGAAATATTTCTGTTCTGTTTCTCCTTTACCCTCTATTATGTCTCACATATTACATCTTTATATATGTGTATGCTTATCAACATAGATTTATAAAAACAGCCTTATGCTGCTGTCATTGGAGAAAAATGGCACATTTATACCACTTGTAATATTCACTTCTATAGTTACCTTTATTTGTACTTTGTTCATATAGATCTAATTTACTGTCTAGTGTCTTCTCACTTCAGCCCAGAGGAGAAGTTCCCTTATTATTTTTCATAAGGCAGGCCTGCTAATGAACTCTCTGTTTTTTTTTTTTTTTTTAAATATATGGAGCATCTTAATGTCTCCCTCATTTTCAAAGAATAGTTTTGCTGATAGAGAATTTTTGGTTGGCAGTCCCCCTCCCCCTGCACTTTGTGTTATCCCACTGCCTTCTGACCTCCATGGTTTTCAGTGAGAAATCAGCTGTTAATCTTCCTGCCTGGTCACTCCTCCCATGCTGCTTTCAAGATTCTCTCCGTGTCTTTGGCCGTCAATAGGCTGATTGTGAATTACAAATTCACTGTTATTCTGCCCACATTTCATCATCCCTATTTGGAAGAACGGCATGGAGCACTCTTGCTAATGCTTTAATTCAACCCTTATGACATCTCTGTAGCATTTCCCTTACCTATCAACTTTGGGATTTAGCCATATGTGATTTTATTTTTCATTATCATATTTCTTGGTTTATGGAACTTCAGAGTGGCATTTATGTGATCCATTGTGACTACTCAATAGATTTGTTGAATACTTGCACATGGAAAGGTCCGTGTAAGGCAGGCTTCCCATTTTCTTAGATAAGTGACACATGGTCCTGTGAGGATGACACTTTTGCTTGATAGAGCACATATATTCAAAATTAACTACTGTGCAGTTAGGATGAAGGTATGTTGTGTGGATAAACAGAGTATTTGGGGAGCTCAGGGTAGAAAGTCATGGATTTTCCATTTGGTAGATGAGTAAACTGAGCATTGGATAGATTAAGCAGTTTGACGGTTTGGGGTTACCTAAATTAGAAAGTGACAGAACCAACAACTAGAACTCACTGTTCTGGGGTTCTTTCTGTGAAACCATGGTGATTCTAGAGTGTGCCTATTTTCTATTTCCAAGCATCATGCATGCAAAAACTGATTTCTTAAGCCACGTCAATGTGTGAAACATAGACTGGCTGTTTTGCTTCAAAATGTGCGCATGCTATAAATAAAAATAAACACCGTTCATTTACGCTTATTAGATTGCACTAGTATGAGTTTAGTAATAAGCAAGTGACTATGTTGAACCTTGAGGTGACAAAATATAAAAAGATACTTAATTTTATTAAATTCACTCTAGATTATTTTTTTCCCTCTTTTTATTGATATTTCTCTTTTGCAAAGAGCCCTTCCAGTAAAATTTTACATAGGTAAAGCTGATGTTAGAGTCTCCTTGAAAATAACAGTCACTGATCAATCAGAACTATATTCATTCCCCATAGGATAAAGCCTGACTTTTTTGGGCATACAGTTTTAATTTTAATCTGCATGCTTCCTTTTTTCTTCTCCCATGATTCTTTGCAGCAGGACAAGGAAAAGCAAGTCTTATAAAAAGAAATACAGTATGTGGTGCTTATTAAAGTTACATACATCTCTTCTCACAGGAGAATTTTGATTCACTGCAGGTTGTGCATATGTCGCATATGGACATTTCTAGGGAGCAGATTCCTTATCGCCGAGCAGTGAAGGGCGGGTAGTACTCCATTATTGCTCCAGGAACATGTTAGTAATGATTGTGCAAGGTAGGATACCATGAAATCTGTAAGGTGATTTGGCAGAAGCCGATGCTGTGGGTGCCAGGATTTGGGTACCGTCCCACAGCTTCCTGTTTTCAAATGTATTAATTGATCCGCAAAGGACATCTTTTGGAGACAAGAATTCAGACAGACTGGCACAGCCTGGACCTCGGCCAAGACTGCTCGGAAGGTTGCCATACTGGGAGCAAAAGAGTGAGAGAGAGAAAGAGGGAGAGAGAGGGGCAGAGGGAGAGCTGAGGGAAGAAAAAAAGGCAAGACTTGGCACAGCTCAGTCAAATCAGCTTCTTTTGTCTGCTTTCTCGGCTCGAGCTTCAGGAAAGAAAACCGTCCTGGGGTACAGAAAAACTCAGAACTTTTTGGTTTTCAAACTTAGAAGGCTTTTTAAGTCTCTTGGGCTATTTGAAAGTGTTGGCACATATAATGACGTTTAGTCACCAGTATTAAGGGAAATAAAAGCCTTTTTCAAAATGAAGCTTCCACAGTGTCCATGCATTTGGGAAATACTGTATTTGATTTTTTATTTTTTTATTTTTTGCATGTATGATTATACCATGAGAGACAGGATTAACATAGAAGATGGCAAAGGCAAATTTCTAATTAGAGAGAGTATTAATTTTCTACAAAAATAAAGTGTGTTCATCAGTACAAAACCTGCTTTCAAATCAAATCAGACCTCCTTCGGAATGTGTTCAGAACGTAAGTTTTTTTAGATTTTATTTTGCTTTTTTCTCTTCCCATGTGTAGACACTAACTTTTCCAGGAGCCTCTCTGAGATTGTGTGCAACCCCGCCAGGAAGTCAGAGTCAAAGTTGTTTTATCCGTGTGTTTAAGAAAACGTTTTCTCAAAGACACAGCATTTAGTGGTGCTGCTTCGTGCTGTCCTAACTGCATCCCCCCAGCAATTAGTGACAACACGGAAGACCAGAAAGGCAAGCTGAAGACACCAGACTTCGCTTGAAGGGCAAACAAGAAATGTGAGCTCGGTCATTATTTTGTGTGTGTGTGTCTTTGCTCTGAACCATTTTTGGGAGGTGGGTGGGGAGGTGTCTGTGTCTAAGAGATGTATCCGATTAGTGAATTCTCATTGTGAGAAGGAAATGATGAAAGGTAATTTTTATGATGTTGGCAGAAATGGCTGGGAATGGTAGAGAATAGAAATTTAAATCTTTTGGATAAGAAGTGGTGAGCTGCGTTTGAAATACTTGTAGAAAGATGCCATTATATAGTTGATTAGGTTTTGTGATTAAACGGTTACTAGAGATTGGCTCTCTCAAAATGTTTTAAGTAGAAGGGAAATCTAGAAAGTTCATCGATTTTCTTTTTAATACTATCAGGTGTTTTACTTAGATAGATACTTCATATCTGATTGCCTAACAATAAATACTTCCTGTTAGCCCTGGTTATGGTTGGATTGTGACAGTTTCTGCTCTTAAAAAAAAATCAGCATTATCGTAGGAGAGGTTAACTGTAAGGCATGATGAGTTTTTATGGACCACCCTCATCGTCAGTAAGTGTTCTGTTTCTAAGGAAGAGAGTTGGAGTTGTAGGATTAGGTTTTAACTTCCTGTAATCATGCATTTTCCTTTTATTTTATATACTGAAAGAATACAGGAAAATTGTATATATTCGCATAAGTGGTAATCATTTTGGGCAGTATAAAAGACTGCTCCAGGGGCTATCCTTTTGTTTTGAGTATATAATCACTGGTTTTGTTAATCCTTTGACCAAAAACAAAACAAAACAAAAAAACCCAACAAAACAAAACCCCTGTCTCTCTCGCTTTCTGTTATTGCGTACCAAGGATCAGTTGTTTAAGATGGTCTTTATAAAATTATAGGGAGACATCAGCCATCCTGAAAATGGCATTGAAGGTCCAAATACAATTTTAAAATATTACAAGATCCGATACAGGTGTTTGAATACTTAAGTGTTTTCTTCAACTTTTTTTTTTTTTTTAACTAATCAACGTTTTGATCTTCAACAAAATGAAGTCACTTAATGTTTATGTGGGTTGCCAACGTGACAACCTTTGTTTTATAAGCTCCTTTATACCCTACCTCGCTGATACTCCTAAAATGGACGCCAGGAGATGAAAGACAAGCTGATAGGCACTGGGGAGGAAATGTTTGCTCGACCGCAGTCTTCCTTTTTATATTGATTACAGGATCATTCGTGCCTCTACTAAAAACAACAGTATATGAAACAAAAAGAAAATTTGATCAATAAGTTTAAATTGGAGCTCCATTTTAATACCGACCATCTTTATTACCGATTTGTGTTTACTTCCGTGTATTTCTTAAACATTTGACCTAAACCTCTTGTCACTCAGGTTCACTGTCTATATAACTTATTTAGTTTATCTGAGGCCCCTTTTCCCCTTAAAGTTAAAGGAATTATTTGCTAGTTTATTTCTTAACTCCTTTGCAGCGAACTCACTGAGAACAAACTTTATATTCAGGCTATTGTATGCCCAATTATTTTTTAACGGTGTGATCAAAGGTAGGTGAATTAAACAAATATGCCAGAATATACCTAAAGAAATACTCAATTTTTTGATACTGGCAAAACTACATTTTATAGTGTGTATTGGGCTTGAGATTTGCTAAGTATGAGCTGTTCAACTCAATACATTTTCTAACACATTCTCGCTGGCCTACTTGTTACATTTCAAATGAAAAAAGTTCCCCATGAAGATGTTCCTTATTAACTGGGTGTAACAGATACTTCTTGGTGGAACCTTTTCTCAAAGGTAGAACTTTGATGACGTTTTCAGAAAGAGAGATATGGGTGTAACCTAATGTGTGTTTCTTTTATACCTTTTACGCTAAAGACACACCCGCATTTAGGTTCTTAACTATTTCCAGATTAGTACTAATACTTCAAATCTTAAAGTGTGTAAATACGAGTGGCTTGGTTGTAAATGAACTCTATCTCAGCACAGAGTTATTGTAGTTTGAATTGGATAACATTTCAAAGTAGAATTATTAAGACAGAAATAAGATTTACCTGCTACTTCATGCCTATTTATGAAATTCCAGGTTGATGTATACACCTGAACATACATGGACATTCTTTCATAAACGAACGTGAACCTTTCAGAGAGCCTTAGTTTATGATGATTCACTCATTTATTCATTTACTCAACGAATGTGTATTGAGAACCCTCCTAACTATGCTAATATTTTATTGACAGAGTTAGGGTTCCAGGGAAAGAAACCACACGTGTAGTTGGAAGAAGGAATAGGTTTAAAATAAAACGCAGAAGTCCAGGTAGAAAAAGGTAGCACTGTAATGAGATTCATTTCACTAAAGTCCATTCACTTTTATTGCACAGTGTATGTATTCCAGAGTCACTGTGTATAAACAGTCAGGAGATTAGCTGTAGTCCCTGTAGCTATGAGAATTTTGTTTCACCACTATCGTGGTTGCTGCATCTTATCGCCAAAAAGCTTGAGTCGCTCAGGTCTCCTGACCAATGATAAGCAATTCAGATCCAGGGAGGAAGAAACTAAACAGGGCAGAGTGAACCACTGCTCACAAGCTGGATCCACGCAGGTCAAAGCGGGTGTAATTGAGTTTTAGAAGATGTGGCGGCAATATGCGTACACAACGGTGGCCTCTTTGTGAGCCACGTTTTTCTGTCCTTTGTTTTTAGTCACAAGACACAGGAGGAAGAGGAGGCCAATCCCACACATTTAAGCCAGCACGGCCCTTTGAAAGAAACTTTGCCAGGGGGCAGTGCATTTTAAATGGGCCCATCCACCCACTTTCTGTATTGTCTTGTAGTTTTGTGTGCGCGAGCATGTGTGTGTTGGTGTGTGCCTGAGCGCCTTACTTTATTCTGTGTGGTGACCTCTGATGTAACAAGGAGGTAGAGGTCCATCTTCTGAGAAAGAGATAAAAGTCGTGTGAGTCAGGGAAATGGATTTAGAGGCTGCTGTGATGGGCCAGGCCCAGGTCAGGCTGGTGGATAATGGGATAGAGAAGAGAAGGTCTCAGGTGGGGTGGGCACCCTGAAGTCATTGTACAGGTATTCCCCAAGGGCCTCCTGTGGGCCAGGTGAAGGATGGACTTGCTGCCCACAAAGAATCCCCAAGAATAACCAATGAGTGTAGATCTCTTTCCAGTGTTCCAGATACTTTTGTCCCTAACGCTGTTTGATCCCAGCCTCTCTGGCCCTGAGTAAGTATTCACTGATGGAGTAAACCAGTCGTGAGCCAGATTATTATCTTCTTGAGTCGTACGTGATTATGGGAATTTTTGATCACATGTTGAAAAACAAAAATCGCTTGGCTGTATGTTGCTGGTTATGGCTTCATAGGGGTAGAGGTGGAGCATAGGGCCGAGTTCTTTGTGCCTGTGTTAGACCCCCTCCAGGTGGCCACAGGAGACAGTATAGAGTAAGAACTTGACTGGTGTGGGTGGCCTGAGCGCCCATTCCCTCTCTGGCCACTCTTCATTGTCTTTCATCCTCCCTGTCCTATTTTCCCAAAGGTTCCCATACTGTACTGTAGGTCGGGGCAGTGTGGCGAGGCATGGAGTGGGCCACATGGATTGCCTATGGAGCTTGAAGTATTTCTTACAACTGAGGGATGAAGGTGGGGGCACTGAGGGAGAGAAGGAGGTGAGGGGAAATCACGGAGCGCTGAGGGTTCTGCCCAACCCAGCATCAGTCCCGCATGGCTCTGTGAAGGCCAGGCCCCTGGGGTGTGAGGGTCCGGGATGGGGCCTTGGATTAGACTAGAACGTCAGAACAGCCAGTGTCAAGTGAGAATGAGGTGTTACGGGGGGGGGGGGGAGAAGGGCATGTAAAAGGGTTGCTGAGTCTGGTTCATGTTGAACAGCATCTTTCTAGGTCTTTCTCCGGGGTGTTTGGAGGTTTGGGAGAGGGAGGCCCAAAGTCAAGACCATTGTGCACAGCTGTGTGCCCAAGGTGGGTAGGGCTGAGACTCAGCCCCTGCCTTCCAGCACAAGCAGGAAGGTGCCAAGTGGAAGTGGGGATGGCCCTGGAGGTGAATCCAGGCCTTGGACATGGAATGGCAGGAAACGAAGAGGGTCGAAGTCTATGGGGCAGGAGAGGGCAGCATGTACTGGTCATTGGCTGTGGAGTCCAGGTCTTGGTGGGATAGGAGATGCGGTAGGAATTGTTCTAGGGAATGTAGTGAAGTAGGGAAAGATGAGTAGAGTAGAAATGTAAGTCAAACGAAAAAAAGGGTTCAGAGAGTTCTCAAGTTAGGAGTTCATTGTGAGACCCAACACTTTGTGAAAAATAGCACCAACTCTGGGAGGTTCAGCTTAAAAGTCTGGCTGTGGGTTGTGCATAAGTTATTTTGTTTCTCTTAGAGCAAGTGGAAAGGAAGGTAGAAAGGAAAAGAGTCCCCCATGTATATTCTATATTCCATAGTGTAAGACAGGAGAGATGGACATTTTCTCTGTCTTCTAGTTAGGAATCTCTTGGTCCTATGTACCATAATTTTAATTAGAGAATACCCCTACTGGTTTGGGGTATTTATGGAACATTTTGAAGAATTAGACCCTCTGGCATGATGCCGTCATTCCCCCCTCATCCATTAATGACATCTTTATCTCTTTTCCCATTCACCCTTTTAAGTTACTGTCCCATACCTGACAAGATCCAATTGTTCTCAGTAACCCATGAGTACTTTACACCAGGTGTCCTTATCAAAAGTTGCCTCTGAAACAAACAGTCCTTTAATGTCACAGGTTAGGGAGAGTGTCCCTCAGAGTCTCGCCAATGTGAGTTTGAGTTTTGACTCTCTTTTTTAGTTGTAGGGTTTTGGCCGAGTTACATCAACCCAGTTTCTTGATCTGTAAGACAGGAATTGTGAGCTTCCTCTTAGGTTTTTGGGAGAAGAAATAAACTCTTAGCATAGTATCTGATACATGTAATAATAAGTAGTTGATTTTTAAAATTTAACATTCTTTTAATTTTTAAAAATTGTGGTAAAATATTCATATGGATAACGTAGAATTTACCACTTAATCACTTTTAAATCTATAGTTTGGTGACGTTAGGTGCATTCGCATTGTTGTGCTACTGTCACTTTCACCTCATCACAGAAATCTTTTCATCTTGCAAAACTGAAGCTCTGTGTACCCATAACTCTCCATTCCTCCAGAAGAGCGGCCACCCCTAAAAACCCTCCCCTATTTCCTATCTTTATGGATTTGCCCTCTCTAGGGACCACATACATAGTGGAATCACACAGTGTTTTGCCCTTTTGTGACTGACTTGTGTGAGCACAATATCCTTCAATTCATCTGTGTTATAGTGCATGGCAGAATTTCTTTACTTTTTAAAGCTGAATAATATTCCATTGTGTATACATACCACATTTTCTTTACCCATTCATCTGCTGATGGACATGTGGGTTGCTTCCACCTTTCGGCTATTGCGAACAGTGCTGCTATGAACATGAGTGTGCGGATGCCTCTTTGAGACCCTGTTTTCTTTTCTTTTCTTTTCTTTTTTTTTTTTTTTGAGACAGAGCCTCAAGCTATCCCCCTGGGTAGAGTGCTGTGGCATCACAGCTCATAGCAACCTCCAACTCCTGGGCTCAAGTGAGTCTCCTGCCTCAGCCTCCCAAGTAGCTGGGACCACAGG
>CAUYQS010113640.1:0-34306 GCA_963574585.1 Otolemur crassicaudatus | reverse complement strand
GGTCCTCCTCACAGAGAGATGGGAGCAGGTCCTCCTCACAGGGAGATGGGAGCAGGTCCTCCTCACAGAGAGATGGGAGCAGGTCCTCCTCACAGAGAGATGGGAGCAGGTCCTCCTCCTCACAGAGAGATGGGAGCAGGTCCTCCTCACAGGGAGGTGGGGAGTGGGTCCTCCTCACAGAGAGATGGGAGCAGGTCCTCCTCACAGGGAGGTGGGGAGCAGGTCCTCCTCACAGAGAGATGGGAGCAGGTCCTCCTCACAGAGAGATGGGAGCAGGTCCTCCTCACAGGGGGATGGGGAGCAGGTCCTCCTCACAGAGAGATGGGAGCAGGTCCTCCTCACAGGGAGATGGGAGCAGGTCCTCCTCACAGAGAGATGGGAGCAGGTCCTCCTCACAGAGAGATGGGAGCAGGTCCTCCTCACAGAGAGATGGGAGCAGGTCTTTGACTTTGACCTTTTGCCCTCTAGACCTCTGTGACACACATTGCTGGAATTATGCTTTCTCTTCTTTGGTGCTTTTGTTACATCAACCCTTTAGTAAACTAACTCAATGGGAGGGTCATTTCCCAAACCCTGAGGTTCCTGGATTCTGTCTGTCCCTTCCCTTCCCTGTGGTCAGTTGGGAGTGTCTGTGTGACTACAGGGCAGAGATTTGCAGTCCCCGGGGACACTGTCCTAGGCCCCTAGATCTCAGAAAGGCGTGTGACCGACTGCGTGTGGCAGCTCCCAGGGGCCTGGTACCATCCCACCCCTCCCTCATCACTGCCGCAGAGCCTTCCTCTGGGAGGCCCCTCCGCCTGGCTCAGTGCTGAGCGGCATAAAGGCCAGGGGCTGCTAATTGTGGCTCTGTCAGTTGTTCAGGGTTTCGGGAAGGAGGGAGGATGCCACGGCTTGGCCGGTTGCTGTGCTGTTGCTTTCATAGGGTCTGACAAGTCCCCACTAAGCAGTGCTCTTAAATACTCAACCTCCTGTCTGTCTCGATTAATTGGTTAGTAGCTGTGAGCTGGACAAGGCTGTTTTTACTGTGGGAGCTGGAGAGACTCAGACCAAATTAGCATTTGAAAATCTTATTACAGCAGCAACCATCACACAGAAGAATGTGAGGATGTGTGTATTTTTGAGGCCCCTTTGACGCTGTCTTCTCTCCCGCTTCCCTCTGTAGAATGAGGTTTCTTGTCCCATCACTATGGTATTTAGATGCTGACGGGGATCTGGAGGTCCGCTTGTCCCCAAACCCATTCTTCTTCTCCTCGGGGCTCCTGAAAAGGAAGTCTGCACACAAGGAACAAGCAGAGGATCGAAAGTGCAATTTCATTTCACCAATAGACGAGCTGGCATCTGAAGTGGAGCTGCCTTTATCTTTTTAAAAAATTTTCAGGGGTGGTGCCTGTGGCTCAAAGGAATAAGGCACCGGCCCCATATGCTGGAGGTGGTGGGTTCAAACCCAGCCCTGGCTAAAAACCGAAAAAGAAAATTTTTTTTAACTGATAAATAGTAATTATGTACATTTATGGGGTACAATGTGATATTTCAATACATAATTGAAGCAAATTAACATATCTATCAAATCACTTTTTTTTTTGAGACAGAGTCTCACTTTGTCACCCTGGGTAGAGTGCTGTGGCGTCACAGCTCACAGCAACCTCAAACTCTTGGGCTTAAGCGATTCTCTTGTCTCAGCCTCCTGAGTAGCTGGGACTACAGGTGCCGGCCACGATGCCTGGCTATTTTTTTAGAGATGAGTTCTCACTCTGCCTCAGGCTGGTCTCAAACCTGTGAGCTCAGGCAATCTACCTGCCTCGGCCTCCCCAAGTGCTAGGACTACAGGCATGAGCCACTGCACCTGGCCCTCACATACCCTTTCTTGGTGGTAAGAATATTAAAAATCTACTCTCACAGCAGTTTGGAGATAGACAATACATAATTATTAACTACGCTCTCCATGATACAATAGATCACTAAAAGTTATACCTCCTAACTAGAGTTTTGTTCCCTCAGCCGACATCTCCCCTTTTCCTGGCCTCTGATAACCATCACTCTCTTCTCTGAGTTTCATGTTTTTAGATGTTTTTAAAGATTCCATGCTGGTGAGATCGAGCAGGGTTTATCTTTCCGTGTCTGGCTTATTTCACTTAGCGTGATATCCTCCAGGTTTATTCACGTCTGCAAATGGTGAGATTTTCTTCCTTGAAGGGTTGACCAGACCGTCATGGTGCAGATCCAGGGAGAGACCTCACTTAACGTCACCCATTTGTAGGTTCTTTTCTTGGAAACCACGACTTTAAGCACAAAAACATACAACAAAACTTTGATATTTTTTAACTTACTCTTTTTTACATGTTTATATAAAATAGATGACTATTTTTAATTGCACACAAACTTTATGGCCACCATGTATATATTTTAATAAATATATCCATTACATTTTGTCATTGACACTTAAGAACACTGCACACAGCATCTGGAGAATGTACCTGTGTCCCTAAATGTACTTCTGCCTCACGACGTGTCATGGCCACATGCCTCACGCTTCCTCCTGTGGAGGAACCACGGTTGTGTTACCCATTTCCCCTAGTGGTGGACAATTACGGTCCTCCCAGTTCTTTTCCATTACGAACCATGGTGGCTTGACTGTTCTCAAATCCTGCGGACAGCAGCGACTACAGCTTCAGGGTCCATTCCTGGCAGAGGCATGTATGTTTCCAAGGCTTTTGTATGTGTTGCCAAATCGCCAAACTTTCCTTCAGAAAAGCCAGGCTAGTTTTCATTCTGGGTATTAGAATGAAAGCTACACACAAGGGGAGGTTGTGATTTGCACTCCAGAAACATTTACTGAGCAGCTACGAAGAGCCTGGCTCTATCCTGATGAAAAACACAGCCTTCGCTCTCAGCTCTGCTCTAGCAGAGAAGCTGACACGTGGTGACTGCAGAAACACAATGCAACAGACGGGGCAATTGCAGGACACTGGACAGGGAAGCATGAAGGCGGGCATCTGCCTGGGGGGATCAGGGAAAGCTTCAACAGACCTGAAAGAGCTTCGGAAAGGTCAACTCAGTATTCATTTGCAAAAGAATTTTTTTTAAGAAAACAAGCAAGACTATTAAATTATTTTACTGGCATGGGTTCTGGTATCTCACTGGACCATTCAAAAGTGGTGGTGAAATAAGCCAGTTTCAAAAGGACAAATACTGCATGATTCCACATACATAAGGTATTTAAAATAGTTGAACTCGGGCTCGGCACCTGTAGCTCAGTGGCTAGGGTGCCAGACACATATACCGGAGTTGGCAGGTTCGAATCCAGCTGGGGGCCTGCCAAACAACAATGACAACTACAACCAAAAACTAGCTGGGCATTGTGGCGGGCACCTTAGGCCCACCTACTTGGGAGGCTGAGGCTAGAGAATTGCTTAAGCCCAAGAGTTTGCTGTGAGCTGTGATACCACAGCACTCTACCCAGGGCAACAAAGTGAGATTCTGTCTCAAAAAAAAGTCTAACTCATAGAAGCAGAGACTGCGATAGGGTTGCCAGGGACAGGGAGAAGCGGGGAATCATTGTTCGATGGGCATACAGGTTCAGGTAAGCCAGTTACAGGCTCCAGAGCTCTGCTGCACAGCATGGTACCTGGAGTCAGCAATACTGTACTGTGTACTTCAGAATTTATTCAGAGGGTGGACCTCTTGTTAAATGTTCTTATGACCAAATAAAAGTAATAGCAAAACAAAACAAACAAATAGAAAAAAATCAAGGGACACAATGAAACTTTAGGGAGTGCAGGATATGTCTGTTATTTGGATTGTGATGATGGTATCATGAGTGTGTGCTTTTGACTAAATTCACCAAGATTTATACATAAATATATGTAGTTCTTTGTATGTCAATTACACCTCAGCAAAGCAGTTTCAAAATTGGCCTCAGCAGAGGCACTTTTCCTCCGTTGAGTCCGAGGGACTCTGAGTGGGCATTATTGTTGTTCCCTTCAGCCTCTCACACTGTTCCATGTGAACCATCCTGAGAAACTGATTTCTCATCTTTTTTCCAGTGGGAGTTCACAGTCTTGACACTTTGGAAGAGTCTTCATTAGCTAAGTTATTGCCAATTATAAACTCAGCTGGAAGGGGTAGGTTTTTTTTTTTTTTGAGACGGAGCCTTAAGCTGTTGCCCTGGGTAGAGTGCTGTGGCATCACAGCTCACAGGAACCTCAAACTCTCGGGTTAAGCAATTCTCCTGCCTTCACCTCCCAAGTAGCTGGGCTTTTAGGTGCCCATCACAATGCCTGGCTATTTTTTGGTTGCAGCTGTCACTGTTGTTTGGCGGGACCAGACTGGATTCAAACCCACCAGCTCAGGTGTATGGGGCTGGGCCTTAGCCGTTTGAGCCACAGGTGCCGAGCCTGGAAGGGGTGGATTTTACCTCCCCCAACAGACACTGCAAAGGGAGCCCAGGACAAGTTGCACACACCCTGACCTGGCACAACAGCCCCAAGATGTTCACATATCCCTGAGGTCTGCCTGGGCGTTGGTCTTACCTGAGCCATGGACTGATGGTCTTTCAGTTTCTGATCCCTTTAATTGCCTGCTGAAGAGAGACAGGGAGGGAAGGGCCGAGGGCCTTGTTAGAAGCTAAGCTCTGGGAGGCCGGCTGCAGACTCGTGGTGAACCCTTTCTGTTTCCCTCAATTGTCTGAAGAAACCCATGCTCCACAGTGGGGGAGCCAGATGTGGCTAAACTAAATGCATTTTAATTAATCAAAATAAAAACAGCACATGTCTTTGGGACCTAATTCTCAGCTAAATGACCACAAAAAAGTCAAAAGATCACAGACGGCTAATGAGTTGGAATTGTGTGGCCGTGTTGCCCAGGAACCCTCCAAGTCGCTGCTGGAAAGTGGTCAGTGGCCAGACTTGGGTGGAGGGTGGCCAGACTTGGGACCTGGCTTCACTTGCCCTGGGCAGAGCTGAGGACACCAACTATGCATGTGCTAGACACTGTTACTGTCCTTAAGTCCGGTGACATAGTTGATTAATGATTCTTAGGAGGTGGAGGAGGCAGGAAAGAATTCCCGTGCACCTTCAGAGCCCACGTTCCACAGGGGCCTGGGTCCTGGCTGAAGTTCCCTGACTCTGAGAATTAGAAGGAACCAGAGAAGGATTTTCTGTTAGTCTCATGGGCTCCTGTGAGATGCAGCGTGCCACCAGGTGTGGTTTGCCACCAAACTGCTCGTGTGTGAGTCTCATCCAGTCCCGAAACGTGGAGCCTACAGGGGCTGGCACAGATGCAGCAGCCTGGTGACAAGTCGTCTCTCAGTGTGGTGGTCCAGGCCCTGAGCTGAGAGTTAAGCAGGCCAGCTGAGCAAGCCTGGACAAGCACCTCTAAGTGTCAGCTCCTCCTCTAATCATAATAAGGCTGTGTGGAGATTAACTAAGTTAACCTGCATAAAGCGCTCAGAGTGAGTCTGTGCAGAGGTCCCCGTAACAGCGTCGAGCCCGTGGAAACATGCCATTCCCTCACACTCCACTTCTCCGACAGTCTTAGAGTCTTAGGCTTCATGGAAGGTCTCCAGCTTGAGTGTGTGGGGTCCTTCTTGTTTGGAGAATACTGGGGATGTGGAAAGAAGGGATACGGCTGACTCGGACACAGGCCCAGGCTTCCAGGGTGTGTGTCCTCAAGCCCCGCAGAGCCCTGCCTAAGGCTGATAACTTGGGTGGGGTCTTAATGCCTCCGAAGCTGGGGGAGGCATCTGTGACATTGCTCAGTCACTACCACGAAGCCTTTGTTCTGCCCTGCCTCAAGCCCAGCCGGCCTGAGATTCTGGGTTTTTCTGCTTTTCTTTTTGTCTTTGATGGTCTGACCTTCCGAGACCTCTGAGGAGCTGGACATCTGACCTTAACCCCTACATTGCTCCCAGCTTCACTATTCTCACTAGGAATTCACTCAGTGATGACAGCCACTGATGAACTTGAGGATGAACTTGGCATTGAGCAGTCTGTGTGTCTCATTCAATCCTTAAGAAACACCACGGGTATTATTGCAACCCCATTTTCCAGCTGAGGAGACGGGTTCAGAGAAGGGACTTGCTCAAGGTCACACATGGGTTTCAAACCCAAGTCCTACAACCTCACAGAGGGCTCAGCCCTTGTATTCTCCTGTTTGAGGTTAGGACCTCAAATAACTCAATAATTTGGAGGTGCCCCAGTTGGTGGGGAGACAGGGTAGGTCAGGGTGAGGGTGCGTGTTACTTGTTCTAAGATAAAGGATGTTACTGTGGACTCTTTGGGGGGACCAAGGCCCCAGGCAGTTTTGTTGACCTAGCAGGTTCCTCTCTCTAACGCGCTAAGCTGACTGGCCCATACATGCCAAGATCCAGCCCGGGCCCAGCCAGGCTCTGGTGGAGCAGCCAGACCCTGGGGCTGTGACTCCCGGCATCAGCGAAGGGTCAGGGGGTGGGGAGGACAGAGGGTGTCCCATCCTCACCCAGAGATACCCTGGGATCCAGACAGGCCTGGCCCTCTCCCATGTGCTCCCCCCCCATTATGCAGAAAGGGACCTTTGGAGACATTTGCTCTGTTTCCTCAGTTTATAGACTCTGGGACCCAAGAAAGGAAGGTGCTCAGCGTCACCCCTTATTGAGTGCCGGGGCACCCCTTATTGAGTGCCCCTGTATGCAGAGCCCGGGAGTCATCCTCCACCTACTTCATCCCATTCAGCCCCTGCCACAGCCCCAGGAGCACTTTATGTTTTCTTTGTGTGTGTCTCTTTGTCCTTTTGCTTGTTTTGACAGAACCTGGGGTTCTGACTTCAGATCACGAAGGTTCACATGGCACCACCGCTTCTCCCGGTAACCACGGCTCAAGGTGGTTCCCCATTCAGAGGAGCTGGCTGAGCCCATGTCCACGTCCTTCAGAGGAAGCTGCCCAGTGCTCCTCTGAGGGTCTGGGCAGCCACCTCCAAGCTTCTCCCCTTGCCTGCCCAGAGCCTACTCACCGCAGGTCTCGGCTCTAATATCTTTTGCTCAGAGAGGTCTCTTCTAGCCCCCACCCTATCCCCACATGAGATCCCATCAGTTATTCCTTTCTAGGCAGCCTAATTGTTTTTCTTTCCTGAAGTGCAGATTCCGATTTGTTCATCTGTTTGTATCTGGGCATGTGTTTGCTTGACTTTCCCACCTGCTAGACCGTGAGGTCAGTCAGGGAGGGACAGTGCTTATTTTGTTGGCTGTAGAATGCACAGTGCCAGGCGTGGGGCTCACTAGATACTTTCCTAATAAATGACGGACTGTCAGAATGAGCAGAATAAAGCCCACTTGAAGTCTTCATTCCTGGTTGGGTGTGGTAGGTGGCTCACGCCTGTAATCCCAGCACCCTGGGAAGCTGAGGTGGGTAGATTGCTTGAGCTCAGGAGTTCAAGACCAGCCTAAGCAAGAGCGAGACCCCATCTCTACTAAAAACAGGGAAACGTGCCAGGCTTTGTGATGGGCATCTGTAGTGGATGTGATGGGCAACCAGCTGCTCAGGAGGCTGAGACAAGAGTATCACTTGAGCCCGGGAGTTTGAGGTTGCTGTAATCTATGACACCATGGCACTCTACCCAGGGCAACAGAGTGAGACTGTCTCAAAAAAAAAAGTCTTCATTTCTACCACGAGTTTTTAGAGTTCAGGCTTAAATATAAAGGTCGTAGAAATATGCTGAATTTTCTAAAAAACTGATCAAACTAGGTAGTCATCAAAATCAGATTTGGGGGTCTAAGCAGGACCTTGACTCACAGCTGTCAGATGAGATCAGGGATGCAGAAGCTGATGCCCAGAGAACGTGAATGACATTTCAATGAGAAAGCCGTGAGCCGGGGCTGCATCCAAGTTTGTTTGTCTTGGGGAAAAGAAAGTGATGCTATTGAGTTGTCTTGATGTTAGAAAAACCCAATGTGCAAAGAACAAGATTTGACGAGCAGGACATGCCGGCCTTTGGTCGGGTGGAGGGACGCTTCTGGAAGTTTACACGTGGTTATGGCTACTCTGGACCGCCGGGGAGTTTTTTGTGAGCTCCTGCCCAATGGAGAGCTGTTCGGTGCAGCCATCAGCTTCATTATGAACCTCATTTATGATTTTATTTACTTAATAATTCAGTCTTCCATGCCATGAATTTTTGAGAGAGACATTCAATTAGGAATTATGACTGCAGTTTAAAGAGATATATCGCCTCGCTTCTGAGGTGGGTGCCAACTTTCTTTTATGGGTGTGCTTGGGTGCATTCCAGAACATTTGGAAAAAACAAATTTTAGCACTTTTCCCTCCCTTTCTCCCTTAAAGCCTGGGATTTCTGCCAGTTAGAAAAACCTTCTCGCGTCCCCTCAATTCTAGGTGTGGCGTTATGTTGGCAGTAGGCAAAAAAGACAGCTGAGCCCTGGCGATGGATCTCAAAGAGGTTCCTCTGGATAGATCGTCCCTGAAATCCCACCGTCTCCAAGTGGATCACGGGACCACACAGACATGGGGCTGTCCCCTGTGGTGGGGCTGTCATTCCAGAATCCACACTCCTCTGATGATATCTAAGGATCCATCTTCTAAGCTACCCCTAGGAATACTCATGACTTCCCTGTAAATCCCAACTTCTCATGGATTACACCCCATTAGTGTTACCTGGTTATAAGCAGTGGAGATGCACCCTGGTCCAACAAGCAAAAAAGACATTTGTCAGTGGCTCGGATTATCACTGGAGGGCTGAAGGATGAGAGGAATGAAGGGATCGAGGAAGTAGGAAAGCCAGACTGTCTCTCCAGCCAAGGAAGAGACTGGGTCAGTTCCAGACGGGAGCTTGAAGGGAGAACAGCTGAGGGGAGCAGTGCACTTTGACTGACAATCCCCCTGGGCTATGTCCAATGGGAAAAGTGGCTCCCTCCCAAACAAAACAAAGTGCCATTGTCCAAAGAAGAGGGAACACATTCTAGGCAGGTGGGTAAAGGCCAACACGAAATCTACTAAAGTTGGGCAGTGTCTAGCCAGGCCACCCACAGAATGAGGCTGAGGAGTTGTCACTGGAGTCCAGCTTTAGGGTCTTAATGAGCTATTATCTGCAGGCACTGCTGATTCCTCACTGTGATGTCTGGAAAGGTAGCACGATTGTCTCCATTTTATTGATGAGAAGACTGAGCATCAGAAAGATTGAGCAGTTCGCACAAAGTCACATTGCCAGAGGCAAAAGCTGAGTGAATCCCAAACCCTCACTGACAGCAGAAATGTTTTTTGTGACCTCTGAGGATAGAGTTGAGAGTGATGGATAGAGGTGGTAGCAAGCAGCTAGGACGTGTTTGGATATTAGGGGGAACCTTTTTTTTTTTTTTCTTTCTATAACAGACAGAACTGTCTAGCAGTGTTCTTTAGAAACTGCTATCCTTGGAATGGACAATTGCTATTTTTATTTCTTGGCCCTTATTCACTCCTTCTTGTGGTGATAAAGGGCCAATTTTGCTTTACAGATGACTTCAGGAATCCCCTTGGCTGGGAATACTCTGATGAATAAAACGGACATGTTAGATCTAGCAGAGAATTTGTCGGGGATGCTGTGGAGAGCTTTTTTAAAAAGGGAGAAGCAGAGAGAGATGATTTCTGGGGTCTTTTCCAACTCTTGGATTCAAAGAGGCTATGAAAGCTGAGAAGGAAACTGGTGAGAGCTGACAGTACCCCGTTTGGCTTTAGTCCCTTTCCCTGTGCTCTCTCTCACATGCCTGTATGCATGTGAGTGCGTGTGAGTGTGTGTGAGTGTGTGTAACTGTGTGTGTCAGTGATGGGTTGGCTGGCTCAGGGCCTCTCCCCGGTTTCTGAGGGAACAGGAGAAGCCACGTTGGTCACGTCCTTTCTCAGAGAGTCTTCCTTTGGCCATAGGCCCTCCCTTAACCCTGTTTTCAGTGGGCAGGATCCTGCTCTATGCCAGGACTTCTGCTCTTTCTTGCCAAACCTCTGGACCCAGCTGATCAGGTGGAGTAGACCTGACCCAAGGTACACAGCCCTAGTTTACACCGAGCCAAGCTTCAAATTGGTAGCCCGTAGGCCTGCAGGTATATTGGCTTGGTTGGTGGCTTTTATGTTTAAAATAAGCTTGAGTAAATTAGCTGGAGCAGGTACCCTGCAAGCGCCACACCTATTGTATCACTTGCAGCCTGGTCCAGAGGCTTGTATTACCCACACAGCCCCCGTGGGCGTTTGAGTTTGCATCGCTCCTGGAGCTTACAGCAGCTGATGTTTTGAAGTGCTTATTTGCCACTCTTCTGAGTGTCTTTCAGGAATCAATTCATCGAATACTCACATTAGCTTTATGAGACAGAGACAATTTTATTCCAGTTTAACTGAGGAGGAAACTGGGGCATAACATGTTCAAGGTCACACAGGTAGTAAGTGGCCCCGCGGGACCCTGAACCCAGGCCTCCGGGCTCCAGCTCTGAACTGTCTTGATCCTCGTGGTGCAGGACTTCCATTAGAAAGCAAGCCAAGCCACCCGCCGCTGCCATTTAGGAAGAGCAATGAGGTCACGTGGCAGCGGAAAATGGAAGACTACATTTTCTCCAACCAGAGGATGAAACAGTGTTCCAAAAGAAGAGAAAAGAGCGATACAGAAAAGGCAGACACTCTCCTGGACACCACCTGTCCAGCCCAGACTCCTTGGGCCAGGGTGTCCTTGGTTCCCTGTCCTTGGCCAGTCGCACCTTTTCCAGATCCGTTACCTGAGCTAATTTGAATGAGCCTCTGCTTCTCACCTCTGCTTTCCCTGCCCACACCTGTTCCAATGTGTGATTCCTTCCAGAGGCGTCAACGGAGCCTTCCCTCCACCAAAGCCTGGGGTGGCCCAATCATAAAGCCGTGAGTGTGACGCCCCAGGAATTCTGGAAATTCCTCAGCGGGGGATTATAGGATGTTTTCAACACCCTTGACCTTGAAATAGTTCTCACTATATCCTGTCTGGGAATGACATTTCTGTTTGCTGAAAATTTACAGATACAAGCCACTGCCTCGCTCTGGCTCACGCTGTTGCCAAGTGTGGGTTTATGGTCAGTACCATTTGGACATGCTCAGTATTGTTGCAGGTCAATGAGGAAGGCAGAAAGCCACCTTTTTGCAAGGACAGTCCTATGAGCTGTTCAAGTGGACCAGGATAGGCTCAGCCTCCCCAGCCAGACCCAGCGGTGCTGGCACTGGTGTGACTCTGTTTACCAGCTCTTACCTAAGGGGCGTTTCTCCAGGGAAGATGCTTGTGCAGAGTGGAGGTGACTCATTGATGCCGGGGACTTGGGAAGGCCCCCGGAGCAGCTGGCTCAGAGTTGCAGCTTCTGACTTGAAAAGAACAGGCTCAGTGCCAAGCTCTTACCCACACTGTCTCTCTGAATCCTCACAATGGCTCTAAGACAGAGAACTTGTTTCCCCATCTGACAGAGGAGGACTGAAGCTCAGAAAGGCTGATGTATGGCCCGAGGGGCAGAGCTGGGGTTGGAGGTGGTGAGTCTGGTCCCATCGTGGAGTGGACCCTGATGCCTCACCTGCAGTTTTCCCCCTGGGGGGTTCTCCCTCCCCACTCCTCCCACCTTCTCCCTTTCTCCGGTGCTCTTGTCCACCCTTCTGCCATCTGGCCTGACAGTGTCTCCCGCTTCTCTCTCTCCCCACCCCTGTGTCACTGGGCGTGCCAGCTGCAAGACTGGTGTGTGACAGCTCAGACCCTCAGACTCTGTCACGCCCTCCCTCTCCTACCTGAATCCTTATTTTTATTTATTTATTTATTCTGAGACAGAGCCTCAAGCTATCCCCCTGGGTAGAGTGCCATGGCATCAAAGCTCACAGCAACCTCCAACTCCTGGGCTCAAGTGATTCTCCTGCCTCAGCCTCCCAAGTAGCTGGGACCACAGGCGCCCGCCACAACGCCCGGCTATTTTTTGGTTGCAGCCATCGTTGTTTGGCAGGCCTGGGCTGGATTCAAACCCGCGGCCTTAGGTATATGTGGCTGGTGCCTTAGCCGCTTGAGCCACAGGTGCTGAACCTCCTACCCGAATCCTTGATGACAGTTCAGATCATCGGTTCTGCACACCTCTGGGTAGGGTCCTGGATTCTTTACTCCTCTGTTCATTTCCTCACTCATTCATTCACTTAACAAAATACACTTCGGGCAGCTTTTGTGGATGGGGGTCATTCTGCATCTTGGGGACATGGAAGCAAGTGAGCCCAAGAGCATCCCTGCTCACGTCCAGGTTTGAAAGACAGACCACAGACGCTAATACTAATGAATAAAGAAGACAAGCAAGGTTGTGACCAGTGTCTGAGAGGACAAACCCAGCATGACGAGATGAAGAGGAACCGGAAAGTGGGAACTTTGGGTGGGTGACAGGAAGCATCTCTGTGCGGGCTCCGTGGCCTCACTGACACACTGGGGGGACCCGTGCAGGGCGGGTCCCTCTCCATTGCAGGTGCCTCTCCCCTACTGCTATTTCTGTCCCCAGGTCAGCTGGGAGTCCCAAGGAGGGGAGAGAGTCAGCAGCCATAATCCAGCTAGTGGGAGAGGAGAGAGAGTTGCTCTAACTTCATCCGCTCCTGGCAGCAGGAGTCCCTGCCCACTCCCGTCTGGGGGAGGTGGTTAAGTACCTACCACCCTGCAAGATCACTTGTCAATGGAGCAGAGGTCAGCCTCAACCCTCTCTGTCACCTGCCCCAGTTAACCTGAGGCCTCCGAACGCTCTGGTTTTCGTCTTTGCATTTCTAAGCACCATTTTATAACCGTCTCGCTGACCTTCTGCTAGGATATGTTTGTATGCATGTTTCATTTATCCTCTGGAAGTCCTGGCGTCCAGAGCGACTCCGGGGAAGCTCAGTCACCCTGGGAGGTGTTCTGGGGTGGAAGCTGCTTTTCTATGGGAAACTTACCCACCATCCACAAAATGTTCCTCATTCTGAGAGCCCAGGCAAATGGCTGTCGTAGCCTCTCACCCGGCTGGGACAACTGGACTGATGTTCCCCATTAATGCTGTCCTCAGGGGCTTGAGCCCGGGAAACGCAAGCTAAACACATCCATTCACCTGTAAAAGCCTAGACTGCTTTCAAACCAAGAGCCAAGTCAGTTTTTTTTTTCCTCTTTATAGATTTATGAACCAAGGTAAGGTAATTTTCTTTTTTCTTGCATCAGCAGAAGACCCTAATACCTACTGAGCCAGTTTGAACTTCTAATGAACTTAAAAATTGTGTGAAGCTTTTGAGCCAGATCCTCAAAATAGTCTCTGAGATAAACCCAGACAGGGACTGCTATGGGGTCATCCAAGCTGGTCACTGGTGTCACCTCTGGCCACTGCCTAGGGAGTCTTGATGTGGCAAGTTCATCTTTGTAAGGCCTTCCGAGGAGTGGTGAGGGGTCAAATCACCATGCACCAACCTGGGAACATTGTGGGTCAAAGCACCGTGGGCACCTGAGTGCCCCATCGCCCTCGTGTTAGAGTTGGGGGATGGAGAGGGATGGACGTCTCCAGGAGGCCAGGCAACCCCGTCTTCTGCACCTGGGACTGATGTCTTTGTTTCCTTTCCTCCAGCCTGGTGGTTCTCACTCCTGTTGCACCATCAGAATCATCTGAGTTCAAGGGCAATTTCCCCTTCTGACCAGAAAAGCAATTTGATTTTCTGAGCACCATTGCAGAAGGGGCTGACCCTGGCCAGGGCAAGCGCCTTCCTGAGGTGGGCTGAGCTGCCTCTGGTAAGCTCAGGGCTGAATCGGTGAGCCTGGACTCCCTCCTGTCCTTTCGGTCCCTAAATCCCAGCTCCACTGTCCTCACTATAAGGGGATGAGCTTGGTCTAAGTTATCTTAGCAGCTGTGTGGTTCTTCAATTTCAGGAAAATGTCAGTAAAGCTAAGTGAGTTAAAGGCAATTCCCGTGCCTGCACAGGGCCTGGCACACAATAAAAACTTGCTGGATGTGAGTAGGTGAGTGAGACTGGGTGAGCAGACAATACCAACGTAAGAATAGGAATTCCCCCGACATTCAAGAACCCGGCCAGCTTCTCTTCTGCGCTTTGTAGGAGTTCTAACCTAGGCACGTAATTGTTTATTTAAGGAACTGACGGGGTAATAATGCTTAGTGTCAAATCCCAATTCCACTACATTCCAGCGGGTCAATTCCGGTGAGTTATTTGGCCCACATGAGGCTCAGTTTCTGCACCTGTGAAATGGGATGACAACAGTCCTGAGTCACGAGGTGTGAAGAAACGCCTGGCACAGCACTGGTACCTGATGGCCACTCACCTGTTAGTTCTCGCCAGGATTCTTAGACGGGGTTTATGGTGTGTGCATATCTGATCTGTGTTTCCTTCCGTAGTAATGAAATGCAGGTGAGGCAGTGGCTAGCTGGATCTAATAAACATCTACGGACTGTCTCTGGCCCCTCACATTCTGCTTTTAAGGAGCTGCAGTCCTGTGTGTTCAGTGTCCCACTGACACTCTCTTCTCGGTTACCAGAGTTACAGCTTATCAACAGCTCTCTTAAATTCCCCACGCCTCTTTCTGTCACTTGTCTCCTGGAACCATCTACTTGGCAAAGCTCTCAGCCCTCGCTCTCTCTCCTCTCTCTCTCTCTGCAGTTTTTTCCCCAGTCACCTGATGTTATGTCTGTCTCCTCCGTTGTTTTTTGTGCTTCCCAGTTTCTCCTCCTTTTTTTGGCAGGAATAGCAAATGGTTTTCATCTCATGTGCCAGCTCAGATGGCCTGGAGAGCTACTCTGAGGCTTCTGAGGCCTTATCTGGGGTCACGGGGGAAGAGGCTTGTGATTGATTGGCCACGTCTGCCGCTGACACAGGCGGGAAGGTAAGGCTGTGTGTGGCAGACACTTGCCATCCTTTTTTTGGGCAGTGGAAACACCGTGACTCATCATTTTACAGCTTTACTATAAATCATAAAGCAAACCCAACGTAGGCTGGGACGCAAAGTTAAATCAGCTAATAGAGTACACCACAATTTAGGCAGGTGCTAACGCATGATTTCTTCTCTCTCTCTCTCTCTCTCTCTCTCTCAGCCAGCGGGAACATCCATCTCCTTCTGTCTGGCAGCCTTGGTAAGGAATCTTCTTCCTTCTCTCTAGAAAGCACAGGCTGCAATAGAAAGGCTGTTCTGGCCCTAATGTGATAACTGCTGAGAAAATTCAGGCATCTCTTTGGGTAGAGGGGAAACCAAGTTTTTGTTCCATGGAGGTAAGCTCAGTCTATGCGGTAAGGCTGACGTCTGTGCCTGAGGGGAAAGGTCTGAGTAAGGTCACCTTCCCATTGCGCCCCACCCCTTCTTCTTCTTCTTCTTTTTTTTTTTTGTAGAGACAGAGTCTCACTTTATCGCCCTCAGTAGAGTGCTATGGCATCACACAGCTCACAGCAACCTCCAACTCCTGGGTTTAGGCGATTCTCTTGCCTCAGCCTCCTGAGTACCTGAGACTACAGGCGCCCACGACAACACCTGGCTATTTTTTTGTTGCAGTTCAGCCTGGGGCCAGGTTTAAATCCACCACCCTTGCTCACTGAGCCACAGGCGCTGCCCCCATCTTATTTCAAGAAGAGATGGTACCTTGTGATCAGAGGGCTTAGGACTGTCCATGCCAGGGCATTAGTGCTCATATCACATTTACTCAGGACCTTCTGTGCCAGGCTGGATGCCCATGTCGCACTCTGGAACTGACCCCTGCCGCTGCTTCCATGCTTAGACCAGATGTGGAGAAAGCTCTTACCCACGTCTCTGATCCCTGCCCCAGCCTGTGCGCCCGAGCCCTCCCTCAAGGCTCTTCTGCTCAGAAACCTCTGCACTGTGAAGGGGCCTGGAGCCAGCAAAGACACCTCCCTCTCTGCCTGGCCCCCTTCTCCCTGGCCACTTCTCCTGTTGTGACTGCAGCTGCAGCGTCCTTTCCAGTCCGTTATTCCCTGGGCAAGCGTCTCTACCTCTCTGCCTGTGTATTCTCATCCAGAAGATGGTGATTAACTAAGAGTCCTGACTTTGTAGGGCTGTTGCAGAGACTGGAGGAGTTGACACAGCAAAGCTCTGATGACAGCGGTGTCTGGTGTATGCAGCTACTTGGAATGCTAACCATGATGATGATGATGATATTTCTTCCCTTGTCTCGTTGGATCCCTACAACACTATGAGGTCAGCTTGACCTGCAGGGTTACAATCAGTTTTCTAAAAGGAAACTGAAGTTCAGAAGGGCACCTTCCCCAAAGACCCCACCCCAAGCTGAATCATTAGGACTCCATGTCTGGGACGGGTGACACCCTCTGAGATTTTTCAGTTCTTAACTCCAGATCATGCTAGTGGCTGATACCGTTTTGCCTTTTAATTTTTTACCGAAGAGGATTTTATAAGCAGACTGAGATCGTGACAGTCTCAAGTCAGACTGGAACACATCCATTTATATATGCAAATGTGGAAATAGATGCTTGAGTGTTATTAATACTGCTGGCGATTTGGCATGCCTGGGAGAGGAGGCAGGGAGACAGGTCAACCTTCATGCTCACGGTGGCCTGCTGAGATGCCGGCTCTCACAGGGCAGGAGGGGGCTTTGGGTCCCTCCTCTTCTGGTTTCTGAGTGGAGAACCCTCCTTGGAGTAACACTCCTGGCCTCTCCTCGGGGACAGGAGTGACATCTGTTTGGTGCTTTTGAGGGAGGGAACAGGACGAGATCTGCTCAGCCTCCTCCCACTTCTCTCTCGGGGACTACACATCCCCTGGCCTTCTAAGCCGTAATGTTACAGGGTCAGCATCCCGAGGGTGAGACCTGCAGTTGGCCACGTCGGCCTGTGGCAGGTTGTCTGTTTCTGAGGTTTCAGTGTTTAGAAGCTCATTGCTGCTAAACAATGGAGCTGCCTTCTGCAAACCTAGTTTACTAGTAACTGTGGTATTTTGTGCTCCTCTGCCTCACCCCACGTCTGTCTCTCAATTGTTCTGCACTCAGGCAGGGAAAAGGGGACGTAATTCCTTAGCCCCTCACACCTTCCCTAGCTTGTGGTTTCCAACTGCTCAGGTCTGGGGCCAGCCCGTGCCCAGGGCCTGACCAATGAGCGCATCCCCACCCCTTTTGTTCAGAGTGGGATGCCCGATCCTGGCTGACCAGAGGTGATGCTGTCCCTAGATAGTGACTGGATTATTTTGGGTAAAGAAGTTACGATTTCTGCAGGGATTACTCAGAGGAGAACATAAAACCAAGGCTTTCTTTCTCCCACTGTGGCAGGAGAGCTTGCCTGAAAGGAGGTGGCAGAACAGATTGCAGGGGACAGAGACCAGATGACAGTGGCCAAAGACCCCTCCACTGCTCAATCCAATGTGAGCTGGTCTTGGTCACTTGCGGCCAGGCAGTCCCAATTAGCTTCCTGCCAACGCTTCTCTCTCCAGCAGTTTGGCAGAAAACACAGCTGCTCACAGCCCGCTGACTGCACCCTGCCCTTGCCCTTGGGGTTGGCCAATGTTTACCACACAGATCTCCAGCTCTCACTGGACTGTGTGGCCCAGGTGTCCCGCAGGGGCCATAAGATAGGGGTAGGTTGATTGAGCCCTGCCTGCTGATGGACTCACTGCACTTTGGTGTAACATTTAATCATAGAGCTTAATGCACACGTGGCAACTTTACCTTCTGCCCCTTGTACACGATTCTGGAGTAACTTCTGTTCCAATCATGCTCCCCAAACACACAAAAAAGATGCCCATACCACCCCCTAATGCCTTCTGCGCTAAACCTCTGCATGGGCCAGGGGAGAAAGATGATGATCCTTATTGCCGTTAACATTTTTTATTTTTTTTGCTTTTCTCTGTTTCTCTCCCTCTCTCTCTCTTCTCTCCCTTCCTTCCTTCCTTGCCATGTCAGATAAATGGCAAATGTAACCCCAAAGACGCGGTGGAGGGAAGTGTTTACACTCACATATGAACTAAGATTATCGTGGGGCTCTGGCCGGGGTGTGGTTTCAGAATAGCCTCCCGGAGTCGGGTGTTAACCCAAAGCTGCAAATGAGAAAATGAAGCTCAGAGAAGGGAAACGTCCTGTGTGACCCTCATACCTGCCTGCCCCACCCTGCACACCCTTCTGGGCACAGAGCTCTTGGTGTCCAGCAGGTCAAGATCAGCTCAGTCTTGCTGAGCCTCAGAGGCTGTTGCTGCCATGAGCCCAGCTGGTTGGGGGTCAGCCTCTACCCTCTGGACATCCTGGCCTTCCCTCTCGGCTGTCCTTCTTTGGCTCCCCACTTGGCCCAGTGTCTCATAATCAGGCATTGCCTCGTTCTTACCCCAGAGTGACCAGTCAAGGTGGTAAGAGAAATCAGGACAGACCCGGTCCCCAATGCCGGCTGGGGTCACAGAGGTGATAGTGGATCCCTGCTGTTCATGAGAAAAGCATGTGGCACCTGCTGGGCGTGAAGCCCCAACATCCTTATGCACGACAGCTGGGCCTGTGACAGGCCCCCAGTGTCCTGACACGCTCTACCTGGGCCTGTGACATGCCCCCAGTGTCCTTACACGCTACACCTGGGCCTGTGACACGCCCCCATTGTCTTTACACGCTCTACCTGGGCCTGTGACACGCCCCCAGTGTCCTGACATGCTACACCTGGGCCTGTGACATGATGAAGCTTGTTTGGGGGGGGTGGAGGGAGGCACCCCGGTGCTGAACATTAAGCTTAAATGCACCCACGTGGCACTATGGGCTGCCAGTGCTGCTGTCACACAGTGCCACAGACTTGAGTGGTTATATCACAGAAACGCATCGTCTCACAGTCTCGGAAGCTGGAGGTCTGGTATCAGGTGTCAGCAGAGTCAGTTCTCCCCATAGATTTCCAGAAGTGTCTGCTTCCTGCCTTTCCCACGGCTTCTGGCTGTTTGCAGCCATCTTGGGCATTTCATGGCTTACAGAAGCATCACCCCAATCCCAGCCCTATCTTCACATGGCAGTCTCTCTCTCAGTGTGTCTCTGTGTCCAAATCTGCCCTTTGTATAAGGACAACAGTCATATCCAATTAAGACCTACCTCTATGACCTCATCTGAACTAATTACATTTTCAAAGGCCCTATTTTCAAGTAAGCTCACATTTTGAAGTCCTCGAAGTTGGGACTTCAACATACGAATTTTAGAGCCATGCATAGCACCTGGGAATTTTGTTCCTTGGGATGTGGCTTGGTGATCTACTTGCATGTGTGCACAAAAATGTATTTTATAAAGTGGTTTGGTAAAAGCAACATCAGGATCCTGTCAATATAAGCTAAAAAAGGAGAAAGATCTCTACGTGACAGCACAGAAAGAAGTATTTTAGCAAATGTGATATGACAATTAACGGGACAAAACTTTGAATTTCCTAAATGTACACAGAAATGATCAGAAGACTGTGCAGATCAAACTGTCAGTGGCAGTAAGTTCTGGTGAGAAGAGATAGTGGAGGACGGTTATGGGCCATTTGGAGTTCTCAGTCATATTCTGATCATTTGAATCTTTTATAATGATAATACACTCACATATTACTTGAGCAATAAAAATAAAGATTGTTTTCTTTCCATATCTAGTGATCACACGGGACCCACAGGGACACAGTTCAAACCAGATGGTTCTCAGAGGGTCTCTATGACTCCAAGGAGAAAGGGAATCTTGGAGACTGGACAGAAACAGGTCATCCTTTACCTGCTGGACACCAGGAGCCTCTGCACCGAGGAGGTGGTGGAACAATGGCCAAGAGCCTGGGCTTTGGGGTCAGGCAAGGGTGAGGGCTGCACAGGGGATTTCACTTTGATAAGCTTCCTTTTCCCACGGACAGAACTGGGCTGACACCTGTCTGGAGGGCCACACCCTGGCCGGAAGCCTGTGTTAGCCTCGGTTCACATTTCAGTTATGGATAATATATCTAAAATTTGCCCGAAGTATTTTTCAGATGCTGGCCCAGAGCTCCCACATCCCAATCAAGCATTTGTGAAATTCTGCAGGAAAAAGCAAGGCTCTCTGGTTGGGCCTTAAGAAATGGGTAAGGCATTTGTAGGTGGGGAGTGGGCACTGTGGACACAGGAGAGGAAAAGCAACCCCACCACCACCACCACCACCACGTAGTCCTCTGCCTTATTTATTTTTTAAATCCCCCCCCCCAGGCTAAGTCTATTTGTTTTCCCATTTTTAAAGATATTTACCTATGTATATCCTTGTATGCAGTCTTTGTATTTACAGGAAAGCTTTGTGCATATACACTAACCTGGGTCTGTATTGTGAATAATAGGGAGAGAGAGTCTATTTATTCCAGACTGATCAATAGATGGGAAAATGGGATCCAAACTAATTAACCAGAATTCTGATTCCGTAAGATTTGTCACAAATATCCCTTGTAAATCGCCAGCTCTCAAAAAGTTAAAAGTCAAATACTATTCCCTTAAATGAACCTTATACAAATACTTCTCTAATCTCTCTCTCAGGATTTAGAAAGACCTTCTAAAGGTCTGAGTGTGTCTCCTGGCCACCTTTATCAGCATCCACGAACAAAGTGCTCTCAGGGCTTGGATCTGGATGGAAGGGGGCTGGCGTTTCTTTCTTCTTCCAGCTATCTGGTGTCTACAGCTCTGTCTGCTGCCTGTGTAATTAATCTCTGAGTTTAGCTAATGCCTCCTAAATTAACACAATTACCAGCGTCTCCAAATAACCACCTTTGTGCACTGTTATCAAAACGCACTGTTATCAAAACCCACTGTTGATAGATCCACAGCCAAAACTGGGGGACGGAAGCTGGGATTGATTTTAATTAACTTGTTTCTCATATTACAGAGGTGAGAGAATGCCGATCCTCAGTCGCTCCGGATTAAAGGAGTGGGAGGGGGGTGTGTGGAGGGGCAGAGACTCATGAAAATCATAGCTACAAGGTATCTTTGTTCCAAGGGCTCCCCATCTGTGTGCTGTTTTATTACTGCGGTTGGCCCAGGCTCATCCAGAACTTTCCTCCTGCTCTCTACTTCACATTACAGGAGCCTTGCTTTAATTGTTCTGGGCTGAATGGGGCAGAGGGAGTCTTGAGATCAGGCAAACATTTTTTCCTCCTCACCCTCTTCCATCCTGATATATTTCATTACATGTAGAGTTTTGGAACCAAAGGAAGATGAGAGAAAAAGCATTATGTTGGTCTGAATTTGTCTGATGTTGCACCTTCACTGTTAAAGGTTCGTGTTTTCAGAGACACAGCCTAGTCCCTTAGTGTGGAGAGATGCTACTTCTCCCCTGGGTGCAGTGTGAGGGCGACAGTCCTGGGGGCTGGGTCTGCACCAGCACTGTGTGCCGTGCTGCTTTCCAGTGTGTATTTTGCGGGACCTTAGTCTACAAAATGGAAAAAAGAAAAGTCAAAAAAGTTTGCAAAATATTGCACACACCAGTGTCCCTCCCTTGCTCCTGGAGATTTTCCACATACCACAGCATATCCAAGGCTCTGAGAAGTCCCGCATCAAGGAAACACAGGCCGTCCCCAAGTTACAAACATCGACTTACATACAACTCACAAACGGAGGTCATACGGTAAGTCCTCAAGTTACAAACATCCAATTTATGTACAACTCGCCTTTACAAACAGAGGAGGTTTCAGACCGGGACCTGGGTGGGCAGCCTCTTCTGGTCACCTGCTTCTAACAGAAGCTCCAGCCCGGGGCCTCCCTCTTGTCCGATCTACAGGACTCAGATGCCTGTGACTAACGTGAGACTATGCCTGCTGGTCCTCTCGTTCTCTAAAGGTGCTGATGTCTCAGAGGACCAGCTCTCTTTGGGTGTTTAAACCTCCTTTGTTACGTGTCCACTGGCTCCTGCTCCCACACCGCAGCTCTCCTGGTCCTGGGCGTCACTGATAGATGCCCCCTGGCTAGAACCTTCAGAATTCTGTGACAATGACAGTAGGTGGAACAAAGTGGCCTCCAGTTACACAGCCCTTCACTGCTGGTTGGATCAGCCAGGGACGGCCACTCCCCAGGCAGGCTGGCAAACCGTAGAAAAATTTGGCAAGCAAGCTGTGCCAACCAGGGCTTCTTAGAGCACATGGCAGTAGGCCAATCTATCATATCCTCTTTTTTGAGGACTTTGAACTTGACCTATAGAGACTGAGAAGTCAGTGGAAGGAGACGGGTTGAGATGAAGAGCCAGGTAGATCAGGGTGGTGGCCGGGGACACAGGAGAACCCAGTGAGCCAACACAGTGAGCTCTTGGGATGGGGACAAGACACATTCGGGACTGAGGAGTCCAGGATGGTCCCACCACAGGGGTGGTAAGCGTCCAGGTGCTGGCAGTGGCCCCTACCTGCCCCTGTCTGTCTGGGGTCCTAGAGTGGGGCTGGCCAGGTTTCCCTATTCTGCCTGCTGTCCTAACATCCATCCCATGTAACCTCTGTGAGGGGCTGGAACAGAAAACCCAAATGAACGTACCTCGTGACTCAAGCACTATGCTAATGACTTCAGCTCATTAGGGGAGCTGTCCACTCTCCCCTGTCCAACCGAATCACTCCTCCAGTGCCTTCCTGTCCAGGCATCACAGAGGCGACCTGGTGTGACTCTCAGAATCTCACTCTCCTCCGCTGTCACCTGTTCCTCTCCGTCCTCCCTTCCTCCCTCCTCTCTCCTCCGTCTGTCTGTCTCTGTCTTTCTCATTCTCTCAAATGAGACTTCTGAGCTGCTCAGAGCAGGACAAGGAAACAGCAACGCTCTTTGAAAAGGCTGTCTGACAAAGGTGTGGGAGGATTTACTTGATAAAGAGAGCCAGAAAGAGAATTTCCCGGAGAAATCTGTCAAGCGGCTCCTTACACCAAGCTGCGTGCCCTGCCGGCTGGGCTGTCAGTCCTCGCTGAGGGCAGGAGGAACATTTCTAATTGTGTTCGTGGCATTGAAGGAACTTCTGTCCCATCAGAGCTGCCTCCTGAGTGTCCCAGGCCCCCTTTCAAGAAAGCTGGGTCCCAGAGGGTCTGAGACTGCAGGCACAGATGTGCAGGAGAGAGCACTCAGTGACTGTCGCTACCCTGGACAAACTCGCTCCACATCACACCACCAACAACCACACAGCAAGCCATACCTGCTAGATCACTAGGGAACTGCTCGAGACTCAGTCACCTTCAGCCTTCCTGGCCTTGCTATTTAGGATTTTCTGGTCTCCAGGGACAGAAATGACTCTGGCTAATCTCAATTATTTTTAAATGTAAATTCTTATAAGGATATGGGATTGTTCAGAGGAAGAGCACGACAATCAGCCTGGAGGAGACAGGAGCAGGTGGGAGAGGGGACAGGGGCACTTGTTCAAGGCACCACTGGCCAGGATCATCAGCTGGGGCTCTTGAAAGGGCTGGCTGCAACGTGCCTGGCCCTCTGGCCTTGAGTAGCATTCCACCTAGACTCCATGGCATGCAATGAGCAGGAGGGTAGTTTCTAGAAAGGAAATTGAGGTCTACTGCCAGAGGGAGGGAATGTGGGACCTGGGCAGCCCCGAGCTCCATCTCTTCACACCGATCCCATCTGCCTGTCCCTGTTTTTGTTCAGTCCTCCTGGCTCCCACTACACAACTCCCCTGGAGGTCTGTTGTACCTCTTACAACTCCGCGGACCTGGAGGTCTGATGTACCTGGAGGTCTGGTGTACCTTCTGAAGTTTCATACCCCGGGCATCTCCGCTCCATTCATTCATTCATTCACCATTTCTCTCGGTCAATAGGAACACGAGGAGCCCTCAGCAGGCCTCGACTCTGGGTGAGAGCTCGGCTTGGTGCCCCTTTGGCCTCAATGTCCTGATTTGACCCTCCAGGCCCTGGCTCAGGGAAACCCTCAGTGCCCCTTATCTCTTACTACTCTTTGACCGAGGTCCTGCCCTGGCCAGTTCTGGACCCATGCTGCATGGGCAGGGTGAGAAAGGATCTGGAAAAGAGTGACCATATCAGCAAAGGCCTTGTGGCCAGCTTCAGCCATTACCACCTGGGAGTGTGTCCACCTACGTCACTTAGATGGGACAGATCCTTTTGGATGATGAATGGGAGAGAGAAGATCTGGTGTCTGGGGCACTGAGGAGAGCAGCCCTGTTGTGTGATGGTGAGAGTGATCCCAGGCCCTAAGTGGGGGTGGGGAGCACGCAGGTGGTGAAGCCTGGGACAGCGTGATGCAGAAAATGACGTGTCATTTGGATTGCAAGGGCCCAGCCCCACCATCCACCTGGAGGGGGGGGAGCAGCGCCACCATCCACCTGGGGTGGGGAGCAGCCCCACCATCCACCTGGGGGGCAGTAGGCTTGTCCCTAACAGGTCTGTCTCCTACATCCTGCCCAGCTTAAACAGTCCCAGCCCTCAGATCTGCTGTGTTCCTTCCACTCCAGATTATGTTGGGTGTACATTTGCTCTCCCTGCCAGAGCCAAAGGAAACAATCCCACAACCTGTCACGTAAATCAGAGGAGATTTATTACTTTCAACCGGGGAGAAGCTTGTTACAATAGGAGCATCAGACATGCCTGTGAAGGGGGGGCGGCCTCGTGCTGTCCCTGGCTGCCTGTCAGGGGCTCCCCGGTTGCCAACCCCACTTGTGGGCCTTTGCAGCCCCTTCACGGAGTTTTGGATAAGCTCATGACCCTTGGCATGGAGCCTAGAAAGAGAACTCAGGGTCTATGTCCTCAGAGGGAGAGGGATGCTGAGATCTACATGCTCTGACTCCGACCACCCTACACTTGGTTACAGTCAGTTTCATCATTTCTGCAGAACCAGTTCAAAATCACCCTGGCCACATTCCCTGCTCAGTCCCTAAGTGGGAAGGGGCTGTAATTGTCCCTATGCACAGAAGCAAGGAGGAAGCCGAGGGGTGTGTGGACCTCAGGGAGCTGAGAAGACTGATTAGCTGTGTCCTCCCAGTGCCGGCTGGTGATACAAGCAGACGTGGCAGACACTGGGCATCACGTGCGGTACCGATACCTAGGGGATCTTTGTTCTCCTTGGCTGAGATAACTCTCTAATGTCTCTCTAGACTGTGGGCCAGGACTGTTTCCTCGGACACAGAGACCATGGAAGAAGCTGTGTTGGGAACAATGCTTCAAGCATTCAGAATGGTGGGTGCCAAGTTTCAAAGTTACATCTGGTTGTGTTGGTGCTAAGGGTTAAAAACACAACCTATGGAGAACTCCCGCAAGCCCCTTGGCATCTGTGAGCGTCTGGAAATAGCATCTATTGGGGTAAGGATGCAAAGATTTAATAGGCAGGAGAGTGTCCCCCAAACATCGGGGACCACGTAAACAACAGTCATATGATTCCACAGACAAGCAGGAGGGAGGGTGTAAGCTGGTTTTAAGTTCAAGCTACACTCACCAGGTAGAAAGGCCTCCTCCAGGGGGAGGGAGTCTTATGTAGCCATTCCCCAAGCCCCTGGGACTAAACCCTCAGTTCTCTGAGGGTGGGGACGGCATCTTTCATTCACTTACGCAGTCCCCAGTGCTTAGGAAAGAATCAGGAACACAGGAGAGGCTCAGTAAACATCTGTGGAAGGAGCAGGTAATATTCAAAAAGATTGAAAATGTGGAATTAAAACCACAGCATATTAATCCCCCAAAAGGACTATCATCTCATGCACAGATGCCTTCAAGGGCCTTGCAGCCTGCATAGGAGAGGTAGGCTGGGTGGGATGATAGGGAGCGGTGGGGTCTGTGGTGAACAGCAGGGCACATGGCCACCTGCAAGCACAGCGGCTCCTTCTCCCCTGCTGGAATGCGGACCGACCATGTCAAAGCTTCTGAGTTTTACAAAAAGAGACTGAAGTCTACATATTTAAAAATGATGAGTCTCCCCATTTTTAAAGTGTAGGCAACTTTCTCAAATTTTTTTTTTTTTTTTTGAGAAAGAGCCTCAAGCTGTCGCCCTCGGTAGAGTGCTGTAGTATCATAGCTCACAGCAACCTCTAACGCCTGGGCTTAAGCGATTCTCCTGCCTCTGCCTCCCAAGTAGCTGGGACCACAGGCGCCTGCCACAGCACCCGGCTATTTTTTAGTTGCAGCCATCATTGTTGTTTGGTAGGCCCAGGCTGGATTCGAACTCACCAGCTCAGATGTATGTGGCTGGCGCCTTAGCTGCTTGAGCCATAGGTGCCGAGTCAACTTTCCCAAATATTAACAAGAAAGAGTATTGAGCAGAGCATTCAGAGCATTTCTGCCGGCCAGGTCAGCTGTGAGAACTGACCTCCCTTTGAGACAGCAGCCTTCCTTCCACGGACAGGGAGACAAAGGCCCAGGGACAAGAGTAACTTGCCAAAATACGGAGCAGGTGACAGCAGACGGTTTGTCAGGGTGGGTGGCAAGTTAAGTGGGTGGGTGCATCCATGAGCCTCCCACCAAGGTGGGGTGTTGTCCTTCCCTGCTGGGCCCTGAGTTTCAGGATCTAGCCACTGTAGGAGGCTCCAGAAAGGGCGGGGACTTGGTCTAACACCCTGTGCAGGCTGTCTTCATGCTTCTGCGTTGACCTCACTTGTCCTGGGCCTCTGTCCCTGTGAGAGCCTTGGCACCAGCAGGTGGAGGAGAGGAGAGGCGGGTTCTGTGACTTTACAGGACAGGGGCTTCCCCAGGGCACAACTGGGTCCTCTTGGTCTTAGCAGCTGGAGGACAGGCAGCTCTGCTCACTCATAAACTATTGGCAGATGGATGGAAGGAGGGGCACAGAGGCACCATGGTGAGCTCAGTGCTGGTGGGATGTGGGCCCCTCCCAAACTGCCCCTTTCCCTTCCAGAGAGTTGTTGCGTGAAGCCCAGGGAATATTTGTTTGCCCACAGATCCAAACGGGATGACAAGCAAATCACCTCATTGTCCAGAAATGACTTGTTAATTGGGAGATAAAATCAGGCCTCCTCACTCAGAGCTGTTTGTGGGTTTGTGGGAGTTTGTTTTCTTTGCTTCATTGAGTGGATGGCTCCTGCCACTGTCTTGATAACAGAGAGCTGATAAACACAGCAAGTGCAGGAATCTTGTGGCCTTCAGTCCAAAATGAGGGCTGGAGGGAGTGAGGATGTCAGTGAGTGCTGGAGGAGGGGACAGCCGCTGTCCTCATCTCTGCAAAGTGAGACTTATCTCTGGCCAGGACAGACCCCGAGGCCCTGGACACCACCCTGAGCCCTCAGAGGCCTCACCTGCACCCTGTGGACCTCACAGCACATCCGAGCCCCCCTGCTGGTCAGGGGTGTGTGTGGGCTCTGTGGGGAAGCTTGTACAACTGGGGATGCTCTTTAAGAAAAAGAACACAAAATTAGTTATGAAAATGAATATTAATTTAGAGTAAAAAAAGAAAGCACTGCAGACATCAGAAAAACAGGAAAATCCTGGAAGGCTTTTATTACCTGCAGACACCCTCTAAAATAGATTTTTAATTCCCTTCTTGTTTTGGCTTCGCACCACCTGTTGCCTCTTTACCTGGCACTTATTCCATAATATCATGTTCTGATGGAGAAATTGGGGAGGTTTTTTCACAGAACAAGGCTCCCATACGGCGTGGTGTCAGTGGTGACCAGGAGGCTCCTTGCCCATTCACACACCTGAGCAGAAGCGCCTCAGTCCTCGGGCTAGCTTCCCCCCACCCCCATGCATGCCCGCCCTCTCTTTTGGCTGAGCACTGCTGGACATGTTCATCTTGCGGTGTGACCTCTGGCTTTGTACTTCCATGTCACGACCCAGTGGAGCCAGCAGGAATATTTCTGGAAGCCCATTCCTACACCACAAGAGATGGCAATAGCTTCACTCTCCACGAGTTCAACTAGAAACGTGTAAATACTGCCCGTTACACACACGCTGGGTGTAACTCCAACACGACCTCTGCTTAGCCAGCTCCCCAGACACTCACAGTTCTCTAGCACTGCCTGACAGGAGCACACTGCAGGACAAAGGAACAGCGGTCTTCGCTGATGTGGTTCAGATATGGTACTTTTACAAGTTGAGCAAAAACATCTGAGCACGTGAGCACATCGCTGGTGCCCCTCCCAGGACCCCTGCCCACGAGGACCCCGGGGCTTCACACGAGGACTTCACTTCTGTGAACAGCCAGACTCTGACAGCCCCCTATCCCCCTTTTTTCTCCTTCACCTTGAAGCTGCTCAGGTGTGGCAGAGTGGACGTCCAACCCTGGCCCAGCCTGGCTGCTCAGCTTTTAGGAAGCCCCCAGCCTATCTGAGCTCAGCCACGTGGCCTAGAGGAGGAGAAAACTGCAGACAAAGACAAGGCGAGTTTTCTTTCTTTCATAGGATGTGGATTTTGTAGGAGCTGCCACAGCACTTTGGGAAGACTGGACCCAGTGTCCCTCAAAGATGACAGGTGCCCGTTGGCTGTTCAGATGATAAAATGGACCGAACACCTGCCACATCCCAGGCCCTGGTCGAGGTAGTGAGTCCACGGCAGTGAAAAACAAGACCAAGCCTCTGCCCTCACAGAGCTGGCATTTCAGAGAGAGGCTGGGGGACTAAAGACTCTTGGAAAACATTATATTATTTCAGGAGGGTTACACGCCGTGAAGAAGATATCCTGGTGCAGAGGAGGTGGGGGCTGCTGAAGCAGGTCAGCGATGGCTTTCTGGGGGACGACATTTGAGTGGAGGCCTGAGTGATGAGCCAGGATGGCGTGTGAAGCCCTGGAGGAGGAGCCTTCGGGTGAGCGCCCATCTGCAGCAATCCTGTGCGTCTGAGGGGCAGGCTGAAAGCTGGGTGGGCTGCAGCACAGCGGATAACAGGATAAAAGGACAGGCGTTGGTAAGGGACCTGGGGCCAGAGTGCAGGGCCTTAATCCCAGGTGGAGAGTTGGGATTTTATTCAAATTGGGCTGAGAAGCCACGGAAGGATTTCAAACAGGGGCATGACGTGAGCTGCTCTCAATTTCAATAAGATAATTCTGGCTGCACAGAGTCTCTTATACGGGTTTAAGAGCAAAGCTGGAGACCATTGCATCAGTCAAGCTCAGAGATGATGGGCACTGGGCCCGGGTTATAGAGGTGGAGATGGAGGGAATGGCTGGATTCAGGATGCATTTTGGTGGCAAAGCCAGCTTGATTAATACTTAATCTAGCTGTGGCTGTGAGGAAAACAAAGGATTCAAGGATAACTCCGACTTTGTTGTTCTTTGGCCTGAAAAGCTGGGTGAATTCTGGAACTATTAAAGGCCGAGGAGCTTTGAGGGTTGGAGCTTCCATGCTGAGGCAACAGATTAGGGACGTGAGCTGGTTACCTGTTGCTGTGTAACAAAAGACTTCCACCCTTAGTGACTTAAACAACAGTCCTTACTTATTCTCTCTCACAGAGACGTGGGGCAGGGATTGGAGTGTGAGGTTGGGGTCTCTCATGAGGCTGCCACCTTCTGCAGCTGTGACTAGCCCTGGAGATCCATTTCCAAGGTGTGTGTCTCCCAGAGGGGGAGGTTTCTGTGCCTCCCCACTGGGCCCTCCCCCCTGCTTGAGTGTCCTCGTGTTGTGGTGGCCCGCATCCCCCAGAAAGAGCAAGGTGGCAGTGACAAGGTTCACTATGGCCTGTCCTTGGGAGTCTCTCCTGCAGCGCCCTCTTGGCTCTGCTGCATGGGGCGGGAACCCCACAAGGCGGTCACGTGTGCCCTTTACACATCCACTAGATTCCTTCAGTTGTAAGTGACAGTCTCCATGTTCAAAGCAGCTTAAAAGGAAGAGAAATGCACTGGTCTACACGCAGGTGAAGTTCGGGAGTCCAGGGGCCTCGTTGCGGTGTCCCAACGATGGCATCAGGACTCAGTTTTTACTTTCTCAGCTCCCGTTCTCTGTGGGCCAACAGCTTTACATGCCACATCGAGCTAGAACAAGAGCCTTCCCTCCCCAGCACTGTGGACAGAACGTCCTGGCCCTGCTGCCCAGTCCCACCAGCTAATGCAGAGCTGGGTACACCTTACCCTGGAGCTGGCACACGGGGTCAGACACGCACCCCTGGATCAATACACAGAGAGAGACGGTGTCACCTCTGCGCTTAGCTGAAGCCAGGGTTCTCCCTGGTGGAGCTCATGGATGGGTCTCTCTGAGGATGACTGGAGTGCGGGAGAGAAGAGCAGAGCTGAGGGGCCAGAGTGTGCATGGTGAGAGCGTGGGGGGCACCTGGTCCTGGGCCTCTGTATGAGGTGGCACCTGCACCGAGGCTGTAGGATGAGTAGGACTATCTGAGGAAGGGGACAGGGCACGTGAGTGCCGAGCAGAAGTCACAGCATAAGCACAAGCCGGGAGTCCACAGTAGCAGAGCAGGGGTGAGTGGAGAACCGTGGCCAGTGCCTTGACTTTAGAGGGTTACGGCAGAAATGACAGAGAAACTATCTGGCCTGGGGAGCTGGGCTTGGACCACAGGTTTGAATGTGCCCCCAAACTGCCTGTGTTGGAAACTGAATCCCACAGGCAGCAGTGTCAGGAGGCGGGGCCTGTGGGGAGCTCAGGTCGTGAGGGCTCCATCCTCACGAGGGGACCAGAGCTGACTCTAAAAGGCCTGAGGCTCGAGTTGGGCCTCTTGTTCCTGCTCACCTTCTCTTTGCCCTTCCCCCATGGGACATGCAGAAAGGGAGCCCTTGCCACTCACTGGCCCCCCAGTCTTGGATTTCCCCACTTCTAGAACCACGAGCCAATAATTTCAATTTATTACAAATTTCCCAGTCTCAGTAATTCTGCTCCAGAAGCACAAGATGGACGAGACAATCCCCCAAGGCCTTGCGTACCATGATGAGGAGTATGGAACTGCCCTCAGGACCTGAGAGCCTGTGTCTGGGGAGTAGACAGTCCCTCAGATCTACGTCCTCAGTGGGTCTCTCTGACAGAGGGTGGAGACAGAGTAGCCGGGGCCAAGACTGAGCTTGAGGGTGGTGACAGTCCCGGCAAGGGTCAGAGGGATTGAAGGAGCGAGAGGTGGCGAGACGGATGAGGGGAGGCTGGTTTGGAAGGCAAGGACACCAGCCTGCACTGGGAGGGAGGGAGAAGGAGCCTGTGGGTCCTTGGGCTGCTGATGGGGGAGTCCTTGCGCGTGTCTCAAAGGGTCTTTACTAGGAAGTCCCCTGAAATGCTGCTTGTAACTAAAAAAATAAAAATAGGATAAATGCCGTGCAACAGGAAATAACTAAATTAATCATGGGACATCCAAGCTGTGGAAGACCAAGGCAAATATTCTCAGCGTGGAAAGATGGCCAAGACATCTTGAGAGGGAAAAGAGGGAGTTGTCAAATGATTTGCAGACTGTAATATCATGTAAGTAAACAGAGCAGACACACATGTGTCTATGTATCTAAACGTGTGTGTGTGCAAATGCATTTAGAAAGATTGGCAGTGCACACACCAAGTATCACGGTTGCTGGCCTCCAAAGTAGGGCATGGGAGGGGCTGTGGTTCTGCGACAGTGTAGATCTCTCTCTGATGTTTGAGTGTTTACAGTGCGATTGCTGTTGAGTTGGGGGCCTGCAGGACGCCCGTGGAGAAGTCCTCCAGACATTTGGATGGATAGCTTTGAGGCTCAGGAAAATTCAGACTGGAGGTTTATGCAGCATGTGCATGCTTCAAAATGCTGTACATTCATATACTCCCGTAATCAAGCCTGCTTTGGTTGCACGAAGCAGCAAATTACTCAAGCAACCCCAGCAACCCCAGCAGGAAAGATAAGATACATTATGAGGATGTGGATAGACCTGAGAGCCCAGGGCTGGTCTCAGCAAAGTCTAGACCCAGGAGCCACAAAGCCTGGGTGTCTGGGACACTTTTCTGCGACATGCCCAGCCCTGTGGCCTGGGGAGGGGTTGTTAAAGATCTTTCTCTGCCCCAAATCAAAGAGTTGGCTTAAATGGGGTCTTCCTAGTCCTTCCAACTCCAGAATTCTAGCTATTATAAACTGTGTCTTGAAACCCTGACAGTCTCCCCCACCCTCAGGGGACGAAGACCCCCAGCCCCTGACCTGAGCAGCCAGGCTGATTCCTCCCAGCTGGGGTATATGTGGCTGTCCACTGGGGGCCTCACACAGCCCCCCACTTCCTCACTGCAAATTTAGCCCAACATGGTTGCACCTGCTTTGCTGGCAACTTCGCAGAGACTAGAGAGAGGGCTGCAGTCAAGGAAAGGGGGCTGCTGGAGACTTTGCTGTGACTCGCTGCTAATAAAGCTGATTAGACCGACAAGTCCCTCTTGTTTTATGCTGACAGCTTGTGTCTTCATTTTGATTTATCACTACCAGGCCTACCTCCGTCAGGAGTGGAGATTAGTCCAAATTCAAACTCGGGAGACTCAAGAGAGCTGAGACGTGACAGGAGAGGAATGGGGGGTCGGGGCAGAAGGGAGAAGCTGACACCTCATGGGGCAGATGAGGACGGGCCCAGGGAGGCTTCTCAGAACCACACATGGGGACCCACGGACTGATTTTCCTTCTCTGCATCTAGGGAGGAGTGAGATTGGACTGTCTTCTTTCTGGCCATAAAGAGAAGAAGGTCAATAAATAAAGCTTGTGGTGCTCTGCCAGTCTCAGGAGGGTAATAAATCTCAACCAAGACCTATCTCTGTACACACCTGGGAGCATGAACAAAGTTATCTGCAATCTGAACAATTCTGCCTTTGTTAACCCTCTTCCAGAACCAGTGTGGCTGGGGCCGCGACCCAGGTGTGGGCTGGCCAGAGGTGCCTAGGGCTCCTGCATGTAAGTCCCCGGGGGACCCTCCATAACACCCTAGGGGACTCATGGCTGCATACAATCCCCAGATTCACCAACTAGCTGCACATATGGCAATTTGTCCCCAGCCTTCTGTCTCCCCTGAGAATCCAGGTCCCAGAGCATGCTAGACATTAAATGGCGTTTGCTGAATACGTGAGCAGGGAGCTGACTGGAAGAGGAGAATTCACAGGCAGGTGGTTGGAAGACTAGTCCAGAGATCCTAGGTCCCTACAACTAAGCTCTGGACTTCCGTCCCCAAATGCATTCCTGACATCTCCACTTGAGTGTCGAATAAAGACCTCAGACCTGAGACATTCAAGATGGGACTTCTGATTTCAGTCATCTGCCTCGTCTCAGGAGGGGACCAGACATCTGATCAACCAGGCATTCAGGTCAACATGGAAGAACCATCCCTGAATCCTCTCTGTGTTTCTCCCCATCATGCATGTCAGCCGGTCCCATTAACCACCTCCAAACACGCCCGAGTTCCATCCACTTCTTACCCTTTCTCTCTTCCCATCCGGGTTCAAGTACTCAGTGTCCCCTAGCCTGGGCCACAGCTGAAGCTGTCTAACTGTCAGCCCCTCCCCTCCACACCATCCACCCCCCTGGTTTATCACCCGTGCAGTGACCGGAAAGACCTTTCTGGAACATGAATCAGAGCAGTTGTTTCCCATCACAGTTTCTTATTACAAAAGTCCACGAGTTCCTCCATGGTGTTCATTCTGACTGGCTCTTTCATAACCTCCCACACCCCCTCCCAGCACTCACATATTCTGGCTATTCACATATTCCTTTTTTTTTAAATTTTTTTTTTTTAAGAAACAGAGTCTCACTTTGTCACCCTCAGTAGACAAAGCTCACAGCAGCCTGCAGCTTTTGGGCTTAGGCGATTCTCTTGCCTCAGCCTCCCGAGTAGCTGGGACTACAGGTACCCTCAATGACACCTGGCTATTTTATTTTTTATTTTTTTTGGCCGGGTCTGGGTTTGAATCCGCTCACCTCCAGCATATGTGGCCAGTGCGCTACTCCTTTGAGCCACAGGTGCCGCCCTGTCCAGCTATTTTTTGTTGTAGTTTGTCCGAGGCTGGGTTTGAACCTACCACCCTTGGTATATGAGGCTGGTGCCCTACTCAGCCATGGCGCCGCCCCACACATTGCTTTATACTCTTCTAACCCAGACTTATTTCCACCTCAAAGCCTTTGTACACATAATTCCCTCTGTCCGGAAGAACTTTATTCTATTTACTTGTTGGTTTACGTTCTGCTTCCTCCTACCAGAACGTAAGCTCCAGGAGCTGGTTCTGGAATAGTGGCTGGTACACAGTAGGCACTCAATGAATGTTTATTGAATGGATGCAGCCTAGAACATAGTTGCTCCAATGATAGGGTGACCAGACGTCCCGCTTTTGGCCGGACAGTCCTGCTTTTCAACAATTTGTCCCGCGTCCTGGGGCATTTTTAAAAAGTCCTGATTTTTGGAAAGAATGCACGAATGGGCAGGAGAACAAGAAGGGAATATATGGTTTTTGGCTGCCATGTGGCTATTTTGCCAGAATATGAGTTTTATGTTATTTTTGTTAATTTTATAATGTTAAACTGTAATAATAACAAATAATTGCTGAGAAGTGATTATCAAGAACTGCTTATCAAAGTTTGCATTGTTGTCA
>CAUYQS010113639.1:0-14078 GCA_963574585.1 Otolemur crassicaudatus | reverse complement strand
TTTTGTTTTTTTTTTTGAGACAGAGCCTCAAGCTGTCCCCCTGGTAGAGTGCCGTGGCATTACAGCTCACAGCAACCTCCAACTCCCGGGCTCAAGCGAGTCTCCTGCCTCCGCCTCCCAAGTAGCTGGGGCCACAGGCGCCCGCCACAACGCCCGGCTATTTTTTGGTTGCAGCTGCAGCCGTCATTGTTGTTTGGCGGGTCCGGGCTGGGGATTTGAACCCGCCACCTTAGGTGTACGTGGCTGGCGCCTTAGCCGGTTGAGCTATAGGCACTGAGCCTAGAATAATGTTCTAAAGTAAGTATTTCAAAGGTTTCCTAGGAATTAAGGAGAGAAATAATAAAACTTAGCAAGTTTAGTAGTTCCAAAGTCTCATAAATGTAAGATGAACAATAATTATGAAAGAAAAAGGAAGATGTGATATCTAGAGACACGAAAGCTTTTCCGATTAAAATCTAGGAATTCTTAGGCACAAATTTTCAGTTAAAGTTAAGTATGTTTAGAGGTGGAGAATGTCGGAGCATGTAAGCTACCCTTCTAAAGGATCTACAAATTCTTAATTGTGACAACTTCTACTCTATTTCCATAACCTAATATAAAAAAAACTTCATTATCTGCTTAGATCAGTAAGTGGAAACTGAAGGTTCACAAAACTTACTTTTTATGGAGACCAGTTGTGTTTGGTCTACAGAGATTTTAAATTGTGCAAACATCTAAATAATGAGAAATTGTATACAAAATGAGTTTTATGTCCTCCTTTGACAAGTCAGAATGCATGGTGACACTGTAACTTCAGTAGCAGCTGTCCTCTCTGACATGGGCCTTGATTTGTCCACTGTCCATGTCATTTGTCCCCTACCAGTTCACTTATACCTGCCCTTTCTGGAGAACTCACTTGTCTTTTGCAGGTGATTGATTTTAGAGGGCCCTGCTCAGGCTCTGGGTTCTGAATACCAAGAAATTGCCACAGATATTATCTTTTACTAATATAGAATTCTAACCCTCTAAGCAAGCCTGTGTGAAAGGCCAGAAAGCCCAGAAAATAAGAGATTAGATGTAGAATTGCCAGTGTGTGTGAGAATACAGCTAAAGGAGAGTACAGAAAAATTCAGCCTGAGCACTGGAGCAGATGAAAAACAGTGGGAGGATGCATGGCAAAGGTAAATAAAAGAATTAATAAAAAGAATGTGATAATATAAAGGAGAATTATCTGAAATGATCAATTGATTGTGGAACTAATTTCACTTTCCTTACGTTATTTTACATCTCAACTTCCTTGTTTAATTAATTCAGTAATGAGACTCTTCCTCATTTTCTTATTCCCTTGTATTTAATTAATACAGTAAATGAATGAGAAGTCAAATTTAAGAGAAATTGTCTATATTGAACAATTAGGTCTAATGGAAGAGATTGTGGATAGAATCTAAATGAATAGCAGAAATTCATAAAAATGATGACCAAAAATATCACATTTTACTTTATATAATTTCCTTCAAAATGTTGGATGAATATCATTCACTTACCACATTGCAGAATAAAAGATAATACGTTGAACTCAGTAGATGGCTCTTGCAGAATCATAAATAAAAAGGAAAGTATAGTACATTTACTTTTGGTTTATAAATGACAGAAGCAGACAAAAAGAAACGTGAGTGATTGAAATCCAGTAGTTTTCTCATGAAAGTTAATTGCAAATAATGAATTATTTAATGAATGACAAAAATGAATTTTTTAAGTTGCAATGTTAAAGTGCAAGGTTTATCTAAATGTGAAGTTTCTTCTACTCTTCTTATTATGCTTGTTTATAGTCTCTGAGGCTAATTTTCTTGAAGTTCCTGGACATTTTATCTTAGAACGTTTCAACTCATTAGAACAATTTAAAGTATCTGTAAAAGTAGCATTGCTGAATTAAATTAGTTTTCATCTTGCAGATGCAACTTCTGCTGCACTCTGTCTAGCCCTTTGTGTCTGAAGCCCCATGTCTAATTACTAGGAGCTGTCCTTTCCCATTATCTTTATAAAAGGGTCATCATCAAAGAGATTCCATTAGAGAAAGAATGAGAAAAAATGAGAGTACATAGATATGCATGTGCATAAGAGAAAGAGAGAGAGAGAAAGAGAGAGAGACCCTGAAAGACCAGGTGAGAGCCAGAAAGAGCAAGGTGTAAAGAAGGGAAATGAGAAGAGGCTCCCATTTGATTTCAATCAGAGTCTCCTAACAGCTGCACTGTTGACGTTTGGGGCCATATAGTTATTGGCTATGGGCAGCTGAACTGTGCCTTGTGAGATGTTCAGAATCTCCCTAGTCTTTGTTCACTAGACGCCAGTAGTCCCTCCTCCCCGAGGAATGATAGCCCAAAATATCTTCTGCGTAACAAAATTGCCCCAAACAAGTGTTTTATGCTTTCCAGTCTCTCTGTGTTGAGTTTTCCGGAATACAACTACTCTCAGTGTAGAGTTAACTGACTTAAACTAAAGCATATCTAATTTTTCACTCCTTAAGGCGTCTCTGTTTTAATTCATTTTGTTTCTGGTTAAAAAATCTAAGGGAGGCTTTTTAGTTTGTGAAGATAAATCCCCCTCTGTCTTCAAATAAATGATTAAATTCAAATTGATATTAATATAGCAACAGAACATTTTTTAGATGAGGCATGCTTTGGGGGCTATAAATAATCCAAAGAAATAATCTTTGCTATAAATAATGTTACCTTTATATTCCATAATGTTTCTCTTAACTGTTTTACAGTCTATAGTTAAACTACTGGGGTGAAACCTTCAGAGCAAAGAAATACGTCTACGAGGAACTTCCAATCAACTGATCACTGATATCAGGTGACATCCCAATGTGTTTATATGTACACAACACTAGTCTGCTTAACTTTATTATTTTTTATAATAGGAAGAATATTTTCTGTTCATACATGTACTTTGGTAAATATTGTTTCATAATTATGTCATGACTCAAAATATTCATCACCATGTTTATCATGTTTTTTCTCATAGTTTTAGAGAATCATTTATGACATAATTTTCTTTTTTCATTTAAAAGTAGAAAAATTGGCTCAGCACCTGTAGCTCAGCGGCTAGGCCGCCAGTCACATAGGCTAAAGCTGTCAGGTTCAAACCCAACCTGGGCCTGCCAAACAGCAATGACAACTACAACAACAACAACAACAACAACAACAAAAGAAAAGCCAGGTGTTGTGGCAGGTCAGGTGGCGCTCTAGCCAGCTCAGCCGAGCTGGGCTGGAGGACCCGCTGCCTCTGCCTTACTGGTGTTGGTGCAGTGGCAGCCAGCAGAGGAACCAGCCGGCTGGAGCATCATAGGCAAGGGCGGGGAGCCTCCCTCCCCCACCGGAGGCTCCTGTAGCCAAAGGGACTGGACAACTTCTGGGGAGACACCCCTACCTTGGTGTCTCCTTCCCTTTACATTTATGACTAAAAATGTAACCCCCATTTCCTATGCCTGGGTCAATTTCATGTAAGTTTCCTAGGCCTCAATTCCATGAATGGACTATGTCCATTCATTAGTACATTCATTCACCTTCACCCATCGGAACTAATACGTTCATTCACCTTCCCCCAGCGGATGGAACTGTGTCCATTCATTTCCTGGCCTCAACCCATGCACCTATATATACCGCTAAACGGAGAGAGACAGAGAGAGAAAAACAGAGAGAGCTTTTCTCTCCCGACTTGGGTTTTCTCTCCCTACTAGAAACTTTAGTGTTTTTGTATTCTTTTCTGTAAATAAATTCTGTCTTGCCACTGATCTGTGGTCCATCAATTCATTCATCCAATCGCTGAGACCAAGAACCTGAAAGTCTGGTATCAGTCCCAGCTACTTGGGAGGCTGAGGCAAGAGAATCACTTAAGCTCAAGAGTTGGAGGTTGCTGTGAGCTGTGATGCCACAGCACTCTACCAAAGGTGACATAGTGAGACTCGGTCTCAAAAAAATAAAAAAATAATAAAAATAGAAAAATGAAAGCCCAGAGGGAAAATAATTTGCACAACAGTGCATCATGGTGGGTCCTAGACTGAAATTAGGAACTTGAGGTCTATACTCTTATGCTAAGTCACTAACAGGATGATTTTCTGAAGTCTGGAAGTATCTTGGTTATGTCCACATTGTTACTAACAGGGTGGGTTAGAGTTTGAGGGCCTCAGTAAGTTGTTCAGCAACCTCCTTAGTCTTTATCACTAGTGCCTCCTCCCCCAAGAGTGATAGCCCAAAATATCTTCTGGGCAACAAAGTTGCCCCAAACAAGCCCTCTATGTTTTCCAGTCTGTCTGAAGGCTTTCATATTTCCCCAGCACAATGAGGGCTCTGGTGTCACTGATCTAGGGATAATTAAGATTAAGATTATTTTTTGGCACCTAGAGGAAGCATCCCTTATGATACAAAGTAAGAGACTTGGATAGCTGTTCCTAGCAATTACATAACTTGAGCTGTAAAATATTTTACACATCACTGTGAAAATCTTATCTTCGTAAGTAAACGAATCCAGGAAGTACTTCATTCCAACATGTGTTATCTTTTTTTTTCAAATTTTTTATTAAATCATAGCTGTGTACATTAATGCAATCATAGGGTTCAATGTGCTGGTTTTATATAGAATTTGAAATGTTTTCATCAAACAGGCATTTTCTTAGTTCTTATGTTAGGACATTTATATTCTACACCTAGTAAATTTCACATGTACCCTTGTAAGATGCACTGTCAGTGTGGTCCCACCAATTACTCTCCCTCATGTGTTGTCAAATGCCATCACCCTCAGTTACATGTGGAAATAAAATTGTAAATCTAGTAGTACATGGTGAAAATTTAAGGAAAACGTACTTCTCTGGCCTAAGGCAATAATCATAAAAAAGAATTTTTATTTTATAAGTGTTGCAAATTATAATATTCTTCAGAAATAGAAGTCAGGGTTTTTTATATTTATAATTTCAAATTCCATTTCTTAAGAACTAATAGTAATATTTACTGGCTTTCTAACATTGCCTAACCTTATCTGTTAGAAAGACTGTTATCAAAAAGATAGGGGAGGGAGGTGCCTGTGGCTCAAAGGAGTAGGACACTGGCCCCATGTACCGGAGGTGGTGGGTTCAAACATGGCCCTAGCCAAAAACTGAAAAAAAAAAAAAAATAGTCATAGGAGAGAACCCCTATCCTAGAACTTTATACTCATCAGTATAGTCAGAGCTGTGTCTTTGGCTCATCTCTGCTCTATGAATTGAGAATAGCAATGGAGTTGAAATTCCAAAGTAGAGTTCCTTTCTTTAGGTGGGGTTCCTAGATCCCTAAAAGGGGGTGTCTTCAAACCTAGCCCTGGAAAAAAACTGCAAAAACAAACAAACAAAAAAGATAGGGGATAACAAATAATTGTGAAAAGAATAGAGAAAAGGGAAAATTGTTATAAAATGTTATTGAATTTGCTTTACCAGTATTTCATTAAGGATTTTTGCTTCGTATTTCATAAGATATTTTGGCCTGAAATTTTCTTTTCTTATAGTTCCTGAGTGTAAGAAGAATTGGCATTAATTATTTTTTGTATGTTTGGAAGAGTTTAGTCATGAAGCTTACTGGGTCTGAAATTTTCTTTGATTACTGCTTTAATCTCTTTGTAGTTATCGGTCTCTTTAGGCCTCCTATTTCTTCTTGACTCAGTCTTAGTACATTGTATATTTCTAGGAATAGGCCCATATTTTGGGGTTGTCCAATTTGTTGGCATATAATTCTACATACTCGTCTCTTATGATTCTTACCTCACAGATACTAGAATGCCTGTTATCGCAAAAACAAGATGTATGCATTGGTGGGGGTGCGCAGACAAGGGAACTTTGTGCATGCTGTTGGTGGAAATAGGAATTAGTACAGCCATGACAGAAAACACTTTGGAGTTTCCACGAAATATTAAAAATGGACCTGCCGTCTGATAGGTTAACCTCACCTAGGTGCATATCTACAGGAAACAAACTCAGTATCTTGAAGAGGTACCTGCAGTCTCACCTCCATGAAAACATGCTTCAGACACAGTCTCCCTTTCTTTCTTTGGGATGCCACGCTATTGTATTACTCCTTTTCTCTGCCCCTACATCTTCTTCTCTCTCACTTCCTGCCCTCTCCTCTCTCCTCCCTCTGTTGTATCTCTTCTTCCCCACTCTTTTCCCTCTCTCTAATATAAAATAAACTTCAACATACAAAGAAAACATTATTCAAATAGCCAACATATGGAACCAACCTATGTGTCTATCAATGGTTAAAAAAAAGTGTGACTTTATATGTATATGTACAATGGAATATTATTCATACATGTGTATATGTTGTGACACCCACAGAGGGTTTTGAGATTACCCATTCATAGTGGAGTCATTGAATTCAACTTGTACAAAATTTGGTACTATATTCTATGTAATTATTTAGTTAAATCTTAAACTAATGAACTAAAGAAGGTGATGTGAATATAGCATGCATGTTGTAGAGCCATTGTTCACATTAATGATTAACAAGAAATAACATTTCTCCTTCTTCAGTATTTACTTAATGACTAAAAATTATATTTAGAAGCAATGGAAGGTTATTTTTGCCAATATGCGTCATTCTGAAAATCTTTTACAAGGTCAAACAGTATGCTTTGTATGTAAAATATTTGCAAATATTTATTAATTATAATAAATTTCTAAACAAGTATGATCTGAGAAGCTCAGAGACGCAGGTGGAAGAGCTGAACCTCAGCTCATTGGTAGGGACTCCTGTCTTTATGGCTCTAGATCCAAAGTAACCTCAATTCTTAGGGGTCATTAGGATTGTCCTAGCCCCTGTCTGTATGAGGCTTGTTTCTAGACTTGCCAAACTCTAGATCTAAGGCAAGCAGCTCTGCGGGCCCCTGAGAAACTGATGGCAGTAGAGGTACTGCTTTATGCTAAGTCTTTATTCTATTGTGAAACTCTTGAGGGGCCCAAAGCTAGCTAAATTCCTATAGCTAATGAATCAGGGTGATAGAGAGTCTGAATTCTCTTGTCAGGTCAACTTGGTGCCTATGATTTCACCATATGTTAAAATCCAGAGTGTTTACTTATGGATAACTGAAGTTCTTTAAGCATAGTTGCTCTTGTAGTAGAGAATTCTGTACCGTAGGCTGATTTACATTTTTATGAATTTGTTTGGCCTCTTGGATTGCTATGTTCAAATATGCTCAGAGATAACATAGTGCTTCAATTCTTCATCAAAACCTTTGTCATCTGAATTTCTTTAGAATTCTAGGTAAAACATCAAATCTCCTATGCAGAACTTACAGTGTGCACCCTTATATTCTAGTTTTTGCATTTTAGGTCATGGAGTTAATAAACATTGTAGTATCGGATGTGTATAATGCAAACTAGGAACTTCCTACTGCTAGATGATATAATTATTGGATACAGAGAAAGGGCACTATTCATTTTTCAAGCCTGAGTGGTTATTTCTTCATGTTAATACAAGTTTAATCCACATTAATATTCTTCAGAGGCATTACAGGAATACCTTCTCTCTTTCTTTCCTTCCTGACAGTTCATTTTGCAAGATTCTTACCCTTCCTATGCCTTTCCAATTCTTGTCTTCCTCACAGCTTAAAGATAATTTCTTGAGCCTACTACAGACATTCCCGCATTTCATATACAAAATTATAAATTTACACAGTTTCTTTAAACATGGTTTTCCTTCCCGTCTGCATTTTGTGTCTCTGTTAATCTTCGGCTCCAAAATGTTTTACATCATCTTTTAATTGCAATATTGGAATTTGCTGAACCGACCATACTTGCTCCAGTGTTAGATTCTGAAGAAATGCAGGTGCTGCAGAACTGCTAGGAACTGTCACTTTGTAGCCTGCAAATCACAGTCACAGTTTGATTAACGATTTGCCTTTGTCTGCCGCCTGGGGTGATGTGACTTTAGTTCTCTCTCCTGAGGGTATCTGGAAATATCTCCTAGGAATGAAACTGAAATATAATTATTTCAAACGGAACAGAGAAATAAAACCATCCATTGTAAAGCTGTGTAGGTGTAAACAGGGTCCTGAGACTATTGGAAAAAATGACTGCAGGGACTCTGTTCACTAACCAGGTCTCATTTTCATTCATATGGTAACAATATGAGCATTATTGGAATTAATAAGGCGCTTTTATCTGAGTATTCAGTCTATTTAGAGACCGTTCTGTGAGATGATATTAAGCAAACGTGTCCAGAATAAAGTTTTTCTAATTCTTCACATTTAAACAAATGAAGAAAAACTGATCATGAGGTTATTAAATTTGAGGACAAAAATTTCTAATATTAATGGAATCATGTGAAACTACAGGAATGATAGTTTTATTTAAAAATAAGCAAAAGCCTCTACCTTTGTCCTCGAAGTGCTCCTTCTGAAACCACTTTACACTGAGGAAATCCTCTGAGAACTCTCAGGCGTGCTTCAAAATAATCTGTCAATGAACTGTTGATCAGTGGTGAATATTTTAGCCAAAGCTGTATTTAGTTTAGAATATTTGCAACTCTCATTTATTCTGCAAACTTTGCTTAAGAATAAAAAAGGAGCATGAAGACATAAAAGCCCAGTGGCCATTGGAAAATACTGGATAACAGTTCCATGACAAACATTGCATTTTGTGGTATAAAACGTGCAAAATACATTTAATATAGAATTCCACAAAAAAATTTGAATTCTTGTTGGACAAGATATAATGTTGTTTTCAAAGCTTGTCTTCCCACAGAAAGTCATCTTTAGGAAATAAGAGATTAAAAACATCAAGGCATCATTCATAACTAAAACTGGCATATTTAAAATGAGCTATGGTCTTCAAAACTAGTTCCGCTTGTATTTTAATAAGGTTCAAATCATTCACTTCAAAGTAGGATAAAGGTATTAGTAGCCTGTCTGTGAGCCTAAAAGGAAAGTTTGACAAAATAAATGTAAACATTTTGATAAATGTGTTTTTATCATATAAAATACACAACAAATTCCATGTTCATTTATTTACAACCACTTATTTTCCCCCCAAGGACTACTGATATCTTCTTGGTACTGCTGTATAATCCTGGAAATAATTCTATATATCACACTACTTAACAAAATTGATCCTAGATTTTGGAATCGTAAAGAAAGAGGAAAGCACTCAAAAATGAGAGATCAGTAGGTATAAGTTTTAGATATTGATTTCTACTCCACCGAAGTTTTAAAATATTTTAATTTCTGCTTCATCTTTATTTCACAGTATCTGGAATTCTTTTATTTTCTTCAAAGAATAAGGATACCAAAAGACTCAACAAAGCATCTTGGTTTATTCACGATGAGGTATTTTCATCTTGTATTTTAAATGCTAAACCCTGTTATCATATTTCTTCCTCCCCTAAAGCTTCAGATAATCTCAAAGGAAAACACCTCCCAAATAATTGGGTTACCGCTATAAATCTTGAAAATCCTATATTCATGTTTGTTTCATGTGGCATAAACCTGCTGGTTTGCATAGGTGAGTAACCAACCATACCCCAATACAGGCAGCAATGTAATTTGAAATGGAATTTGATTCCTCTTTTTTGGAAGAAACAATCTTATTTGAAAATGAAAATCACAGTACATTTGTGTGACTATTTTACCAGAACAAAAATTATCACTTTTGTTCCAGAATTGCTAAAAAAAAAAAAGAAAGAAAGAAAAAGGATTAGCATTTCATAGACAAACAGCACCTGATAATTGCATAAGAAAATGGTAACACTAATTTTTTAGGCAATATTAGCAACAGTTTGGACTAAAGAAAATGTGTGTTGATAAAAGTAAAATTCAACCGTTTAACATATTAAAGATATCATTCTATCACTATAGGCATTTAATGTTTCATCTGAAGTTAGAAATATATCTATAAATACAGTGTTATTGTTACCCTAATTATTTAATTATTAAGAAGTCAAAAATATACCCAATGTGACTTAATCATACATTATATAAAGCTCATCAGTAGGGCTTTTTTTTCTATAAGATATTAGCTTTTAAAGATAATCACATATAACTATCAAAGTAAAACTAATTTAGGTAGTTTTTTTTAATAACTTTAAACATTTGTACAATGTCACTTTTCAATAAATAATGGGGCCAATGCAGAAAGTTATAATTTTAAGCTTAAGGATAAGTTAACAAAAGTTTGTCTACTGACTCTCATCTGATTTTTCACTGAGTCCCCTGCATTTGCAAGTACTATCTTACTCCTAGAGTTTGTGGATATTGAACAGACCACAGGTAAGTAGACCATTAGAACTTTGGACTTCTAACTTGGCTCTTTTCAGCCACAGGCAAAGACTAAAATGCTTGACCACAGAGATCTGAGCAGCTGGGTAAGGAACTGGGGCAAGTTTGACTGTTTTCGAACAAAGCCAAAAAGAACTATAGAAAAGGGCTTTTAACTATATTTGTAGCTAGAAGAAGTACTTTGTGTGACTGGTCAAAAGTAGACCTTAGAATGCTTCTCAGACGAAGTAATCTGTTCAACTTCTCCTTTGTTTTTATCACCTTTGTTAATGGAAATAATCTGCGGTGGGGAGGTAGGAGTGAGTAGAACAAGGCAGGCTCAGGAATCACATTTTAGGTTTGGAAATAGCACCACAGACACTAAACCCATGTGAGTAGGTGCTGTTTACCCTTAAGAATCACCAGCAGCCTTTCATGCTTAATGGACCACACCCTGAACCAATTTGCACATTCATTCATTCACAAATATTTATTAAATTCTATTCTGGAGGCCACTGGGCCTGATAGGAAGAGGATGGGAGACTACAAGCAACCTGCGAGCATGTCACTCTCCAGGAAGGTGTGTAAATTGCAGGCAGATGAGAGAAAATTGTGAGTCCACAGAGAAGCAAATTGGGACCCTTGGAGTGAAGGAGAAGATGATAGGGTGATAAATTCAACAAGGTTTAAGGGAACTGTAGGGAGGCATCTACACGTGGGGAAGATGAGGAGGATGGGGTGCTGGGATGCTGTGCACCTACATGAACTGTGATCAAGTTGTGAGGGGACTCTCTCCATCACCACAGGCTTCTGTCTGGATGGTTGGGGGAGATTCCTAGAGTCTGTGCAGAGTCATTGCACTGGAGAACAGGTGCAGGAAGGATCTGATGGACGCTGTTCCCAGGTTTCTGCAGCTGACACCATCCCAAACTCTCAGTTACAAGGCACCAGGCCTTCACAGGACTCAGCTTTGCAGTATTAGCCTTCAAATTGCCCACAGTAGACTGGGGAGGGAGCAGACAGAGTGAATGCTTCTCGAGCTAACCGAGAAGCATAACCCTGTGATGAGGAGCCAAACACCCATCCAGATCAGAGCAAAAGAGTTGCCTCAGGTGCTATTGGTTTGACCTGGGTAGCTTTCTGCAATTGTGTCAGTGGGACCTAGTTGGTAGGGAGAACATCACAATCCATGGGCTGTTGGAAATAACTCCAGCCTGAACAACTTGCTATCTGCTGTTCCAGAGGTAGTGGAATAGTCTGCTACTAGTGTGGATCTAACTGTATCCTTAGGTCAGAACAGCCTACTGTCCACACGGCCTTGCTTCCAGCTCTGAGAAATTGTTCAGAAACCCTGCTTTTGGTTCTTCTCCAATCTCAGATCTAAGGTTCTCACTGTGGCTCCAGAGCTCCCAATAAGATTGGAACATTACCCCCTGAAATTCCAGTGTTACTTCTGGACCCCAAATCCATACCCTGAGTCTCCATCACTGCCACAGGGTTGGTGGAATGGCTTCAAGATCAAACACCTCACCAGGTACCAACAGCCTCAAGCTGCCATTAAACCTGGACATGGTTCTAGCAAACACTCAGAGGCTGGGCACCCACAACCACTGATTAGACAGCCTCACCCAGCTGACACTGTCACCCCTATGGGGAGACTCCAGGCAGAGCAATTCCCATAATGCAAATCTCTGTAGACAGGGTCTCACCCAGCCACCAAATTGAACTTTCTACAACAATCTAGGCAAGAATCCAAAATTCTGCCCAATCATCATCCAGCACAAGCTTGAACTGTGATAGTCACAGGTAAACAGGACAAGTCAGGACAGCTGCCCTCCAGGCTCTTAGTGCACGTACTCCTCCCCTGAAGGCTCAACATTTTGGAATACGAAAAAAGCACCATCTAGGGCAGCAGTTCTTGGCCTATGGGTCACGACCCCCTTTGAGGGCCAAACGACCCTTTCACAGGGTTGACCTAAATATATCCTACATATCAGATATTTACATCATTATTCATAACAGTAGCAAAATTACAGTTATGGAGTAGCAATGAAAATAATTTTATGGTCAGGGGTCTCTACAACATGAAGAACTATATTAAAGGGTCATGGAATAAGGAAGGTTGAGAACCACTGATCTAGGGACTTCCCCTTCTTCTAGCTAAGCAAGAGAGCTCCCAGAAAAGGTGAACATGTGCCCTACTCACCTATTCGCCCTGAGCTGTGAAGTTTCAGATGAGAAGAATCCAGCAAAAGAATCCTGGCAACATAAATGAATGAATAGTTTGACACCACCAACAGATCATAACAAGCTGAGCTAAAAGAAGTGGACTCCAAATATAAGGAAATTGTGAAAATGATACAAATATAATTCATATTGTGGAGGGCAAATAAGATGAATAGAATTGAAGAAAAAGTTAAAATAGTGAAATGGAGCCAAAACCTATTTCAGAAAAGTCAGTGAAAAAGTCACTTAAGAGAGAGTTGCCTGTGGCTCGAAGGAGTAGGGTGCCAGCCCCATATACCGGAGGTGGCAGGTTTAAACCCGGCTCTGGCCAAACGTGCAAAAAGAAAAAGGTCACTTAAGAGCTAGACAACATAAGAAAGGTATAATAGAACTTAGAGAGATGAAAGAGTCATTTAGGGAATTTTAAAACATTGCAGAAAGCTTCTACAACAGACAAACCAAGGAGAAGAAAGAATCTCAGAGCCTGAAGACAAGGTTCTCAAACAAACTCAGTCATTCAAAAAGGCAGAGAACAGAATAAAAGAGACTGGGCAATCACTGAGAGAGATACAGGTAGAGGATTATACAAAGCAGACTAACACCATAATTATAGTTATCAATGAGGGAGAGGAAGAAAGAAATAAAAGCACAGAAAATCTATTTGAGGGAATTATTGAAGGATACTTTCCTGGTTTCACCAGAGATTCAGACATTTAAATACAAGACGGCCATCAGACAGTGGAAAGAGTACAGAGGACATCGCCAAGGTACATAGTAATCAACCAAAGTAAGAAGTGAAGGAGAAAAGTCTACAAACAGCAAAAAGAAGGCAACAACTAACCTGCAAAGGAGGACATCTCAGTGGAAACCAAAGGAGATTGGGGCCAAATTTTCAATTTTCTTAAACAGAACAACTACCAATCTAGAATTTTGTATTTGTATCCTGCAAAACTAGATTCACAATTGATAGAGATATTAAGTCTTTTCTAGATGAGCAAACACTGAGAGAATTTGTCATGACCAGATCTGCCCTGCAGCAAATACTAAGAACTTCATTATATAAAAATTAGTATAATAGATGCTCATGGGTGTAAAATCACCCCAATAAGCTAAAGCTCACAACTAATAAAACAATCACACAAGAGAAAAAACAATAAAGCACTAACCAACATGATGAACAGAACAGCATGCCACATATCAATCCTGTCACTTAGTATTAATGGTTTGAATGTTCCATTCAAAAACCACAGGTTAGCTGAATGGATGAAAAACCATAGCTCAAGTATCATCTGTCTCCAGAAAACACATCTAACTCACAGCGATGAGGACAGGCTCAGCCTAGGAAAAACAAACAAACAAATAAACAAACAAAAAAAACTTCCATGTAAATAGAAACCAAAAGAGAGCAGATTCAGCCACTCTCATATCAGATAATTCTGACTTTAAATCAACAATGTTAAAGAGGGGATTCTGGGAAGATGGCCGACTGGTAGCAACCCTGGTCAGAGGCTCCTGAACAAAGGAAGAAAAACTGGTTGGAATCAGAATCTATGAAGTCAAAGACGGGGAGCTGAGCCCAGAAAGAAGTTCGGCAAGCT